>JAODAL010012287.1:0-96068 GCA_025379985.1 Phyllomedusa bahiana
AAAACTTTTTTTAAACATTTATTTCTGTTTTTTTTGGGGTATTGGATTGAAACCCAGTGTGCGTCCCACTGCAGCTGCATATACATTTAAATCCTATCTGCTCACAGCACATTGAATATCCAAGGGGGATCTAAGGCTGTTCCTGTTGTATTCATTTAAAAAAACAGCATTTTTACAATACAAATACCACTTCATTTTTGGCTGCTCAATTCTTTGGCGCAATTTACATCCAGGGGTTAATTAAGCGTTGTTTTTCAGTTGTGGTGACTCCAAGAAACCGTCATTTTCGCCGCCAAAATATATACATTTTTCCTGTGGCCTAATTCACAAGCAACGGTTAATTAAATTTTTCTCTCTTGTTTTGTGGCGTAAAAAACACCGCATTGTAACACGCTACAAAGCTAGTAGTTTGTGGTGGCTCAATTCTTTGGCGCAATTTACATCCAGGGGTTAATTAAGCGTTGTTTTTCAGCTGTGGTGGCTCCAAGAAACCGTCATTTTCACCGCCAAAATATATACATTTTTCCTGTAGCCTAATTCACAAGCAAAGGTTAATTACAATTTTATCTCTTGTTGTGTAGCGTAAAAAACACGGCATTGTAACACGCTACAAAGCTAGTAGTTTGTGTTGGCTCAATTCTTTGGCACAATTTACATCCAGGGGTTAATTAAGCATTGTGTTTCAGATGTGGTGACTCCAAGAAACCAAAATTTTCACCGCCAAAATATATACATTTCTCCTGTAACATAATTCACAAGCAAAGGTTAATTACAATTTTATCTCTTGTTGTGTGGCGTAAAAAACGCGGCCTTGTAACACGCTACAAAGCTAGTAGTTTGTGGTGGCTCAATTCTTTGGCGCAATTTACATCAGGGGTTAATTAAGCGTTGTTTTTCAGCTGTGGTGACTCCAAGAAACCGTCATTTTCACCGCCAAAATAGATACATTTTTCCTGTACCCAAATTCACAAGCAAAGGTTAATTACAATTTTATCTCTTGTTCTGTGGCGTAAAAACGCGGTATTGTAACGCGCTACAAAGCTAGTAGTTTGTGGTGGCTCAATTCTTTGGCGCAATTTACATCCAGGGGTTAATTAAGCGTTGTTTTTCAGTTGTGCGACTCCAAGAATCCGTCATTTTTTTCTGCCCAAAAAATTAAAACCAATTTTTTTCCCGTAGCCTAATTTTCACAAGAAAGGTTTTAAATTTCAATTTTTTTCCCCTTGTTGTGGGAGGTAAAAAAACCGGCATTGTAACACGCTTCCCAAACTAGAAATTTTGGGGGTGTCAACTTTTTTTGCGCCCAAATTTTCATCCAAAAGGGGTTAACAAGTAATTTTTTTTGCATTGCACTCAGTAAAAAAAACTTTCTTTTTTTAAACCAAAACAGAAGAAATTTTTTGTAGGGATAATTCAAATCCGAAAAGGGTTTAAATTTTAACCTTTTCATTCAGTTTAAAATACACAGAGTTTTTAAAAGGGCACATACAAGTCAAAATTTTTCCTGGCCATTTGGGGGAGCGCAATTTATATCCAAAGGGGTTTCCCCCAAACTTTTTACTGGGTTCCCTTTTAAATCAAAAACCCCTTGTCTCAGAGACGGCTTCTCCTTCTTTCTAATTCTGATTTGTGGGGGATTGGAAAATGAAGTCCCCGTGTGCGTCCCAATGCCCGCTACATATACAAATTTTAAAAGCTATCTGCTCAGTTTTTCAGGCCCCAAATTTAATATCCAAAAGGGTTTTCTAAGCCTGTTCCTGTTGAATTCATTTAAAAGAAAAAGCGTTTTTTAAAAATACAAAATACCACCCTTTAAATTTTTTGGTTTCTTATTTCCTTTTTCGCAATTTACATCCCGGGGGTTTAAAAAAGCGTAGTTTTTGGTTTTTGGTTTACTAAAAGAAAACGTTCTTTTTCCCGCCAAAGAAACATTTTTGCCCCGTAGCTTTTTTTCATAGGGCCCAAGGTTTTTTAAAAAGTTTTTTTTGTTTTTTGTTCCGTAAAATACCCGCCATTTTAAACCCCGCTAAAAAAACTGTTAAATTTTTGGGCCCCCAATTTCTTTTTGCGCAATTTACATCCAGGGGTTTAAATTTAAAGGTTTTTTTAATGTTGTGGTCACTAAAAGAAACGTTTTTTTTTTCACCGCCCCAAAAAATAAATTTTTTCCTTTTTAGCATAATTCTAACCGAAGGGGCAATTACAAGGTTCTGTTGTTCTGTACGTAAAATTTCAAAGCCCTTTTAACACCTAAAAAAGCGGGGAAATTTTTGGGTTTCTCATTTTTTTTTGCGCAATTTAAAATCCAGGAGTTAAAATTTAAAAGGGAGTTTGGGTTTTCGTTTGGGCACTAAAAGAAAAATTTCCCTTTTTTACTGCCAAAAAAGGGAATTTTTCCTGAAAAAATTCATAAACCCAAGGTTAAATTTCAAATTTTTCTTTTTGTTTTGGTTTCCGGAAAAATACACGCCATTTTTAAACCTACAAAACTGGGAATTGTTTGGCAGCATATTTCTTTTTCCAATTTACATCCAGTGGTTTAATTTTTGGTTGTTCTGCTTTTTGTGGTCCCCTAAAAAAAAACCGCCAAAGAAGCAATTTTGCCAAATACCCCCCATAATTCATAAACCCCAGGGGAATTAAGGCCTGTTTTGCTTTTTTTTTCAGTAAAAAAAAAAAACAGTGTTTTTAAAGGGACATACAAGGGAAATTTTTTTTCCCGGCCATTTTGGAGGGGCCCCCTTTTTAAAATTTCCAAAAGGGTTTCCCCAAACTTTTTAACCCGGGCAAAGGGGTCAAATTTCCGGGTGTAAAATTTTATCAATAAAAGAAATTTTTCAACCCCAGGTCTGACATTTTAGAAACAAAAAAAGTAAGGAAGGGCAGAGGGTGGAGGTCTGCCCTGCGAGTGGGATTGGCACAAACATTCCTGGGGCCCGGGGCCCCGGTCGAGTACTCCCCGGGGACGTCCAAAGGGGGTCCCTCGGTGAAGCCCAAAAACTTCCGCTGTCATCTTTGCGGCCGTGTGTTTTTTCGCAACCCAAGGGTTTTTGTTTATTTGGGGTTTGACTAGGGTTTTCCCCCTTCCCCCCCCAAGAAAACATCTGACAACCCCACCCCGAGCGGTTTGGGGAAAGGCAGGGACCAAAAAATTGTTTGGGAATTTCCCCGGGACGGGGGAGCGGGGCCCCCACCTGTCCCCCAAACCCCCCTTTTTGTCCCAAAACCGGGGGGCCCCCCACCCGAGCCCACTAAGTGGTCTGGGGGTCACGCCACTATTTTAGCGAGGGTGAAAAAATTGAGGAAAGGGGAAAAATCAGCAGCTAAAATTGGCAGGAAGAAATGGGTGGCCAAAATCCCCTTTCTTCTTTCAGTTGGTGGCAAAGGGATAGATCTTGAGAGTGGGATGGAAAGGTCATGTGTGAGGGGTCAGCCTCTGCCTACCCAAAACCGGGGATTGAAAACAGCAGTGACTTAAAAAACAAATAAATGGATGAGTAGCCGACCCCCACTTTTTGGGGGCCGGATGAGGGGAAGGGCCTTTATATCGTCAGGAGAAGAGGGCGTCAGTTTTTCGCCCTCCCGGGAGCGACGGGAGCCCGCCAATGGGTTTGGTGGGCCCTGAGGTTTAGAAGGGGTAGCAGCAATGTGAGGGCGGGACCAAGCGGCCAAAGGGGGGAAAAAAAACCCCCTTTTCAAAGGGCCAAAAAGTAGCGGCAAAGGGGCTCAAAGGGGGCAAAGCGGCGGCAGTGTCACCATCGGAGGTTTGGGGGGTAAAAATCCCATTTCTCCCCGGGTGGCGTTTTTTGCAAAGAACCGGAGGAGCCGAATAAAGGGGATATATATAAAACTGTAAGCAGAAAGTGAAAGCGTAGCCAGGAAGGGTTTAAAGTTTTGGGACCCGGCCCTTTCATTAAAAACCCCCGCAGCGTCACCAACCGGTTTTGGCCTGGGAAAAAAACGTGGTCAGAAGGGTGGTCCATCCTTTCCCCCGCAGCAGGCCCCCGTGGCACGCATGCCATTGGGAAACCATTTCTCCACCCCCCTCTTTTCAGAAAAGGGGGGTTTTTTCTTTGAAATCATTTTCCCGGCCCGGTGCTCCTGCTCCTCGCAAAATTCAGGGGGCCCCGCAGTCGTTTTTAAGGGGGCGGGTTGCAAAGAGGGCAACTTAAAGGCTCCCAATCCATCCTAAGGGCAGCAGCTGACCCTACTCCTGTCCAAATTGTTGGTGCGGGAGTCCCCCCCTTTCCAAATGGTGGGTCTGCACTGTTAAAAAGAACTAATGCCTTGTGCCGAGCCCGAATGGAGAGTTCCAAGCCGTAATTTTTTTTTCCCAAAAATCCCGTACCAGCACTTCATTAAAAAAGCGAACAGAAGGGGGGCCGTCCTTGAGCTTTTCGGTTTTTTTCCCAAAGGGGGCACGGGGCCCGCCCCCGGACGTCTGGAGGGTAACTATGGCACGGCAGTACAAGTTCCCCGTACCCGGCCCCCCTGGGTGAATGTTCTTTCCGGGCCGGCAACCCCCCAAAAATTGGACAGGAAGCCCCGGCTTTTTTCCTCCACGTTTCAAACTGGGGGGCTCCGCGCCCAATTCCGCCTCCTCCTCCTCCCCCCACCACCCCTTTTTCAGCCCCCACAAGTAAATTTCTCCAACATTTCCCAAAAAAGTGTAAGGCACAAACGGTGTCAAGCAGTTTTTTACACCTGGCCTTTCCTCCGGGGGAAAACCAAAATCACACAGGGGAGGAACTGCCCCGCGTCATGCAAAAAATTTGTCGTGTGGCTTTCTCCGCGCCAACGAAAACCGGGAATCAAAGGTGACACAATGGAAAGGAAAAAAAGGTGTCCCCGGTACAACCCGGGGGGGATGGTCCAAGGGCCCTGCCCAGGGGGCGTTTTCAATCTGGGTTTTTGAAAAGGTTCCTGAAATCTTCCACCGTTTTTTCGAAGGGTTCTGAAAAAATTGGGCCCGGGAAACTGTGCATGCACTTCATCCCCCTTTTTACAAAAACCAAAGGGAAAACCCCCCTCGAGTTGCAGCGGCAAAAGGCCCCCCCCCAACACACTCTGCTAAAGCGATGTTTCCAAAACCCCTTTTTAAACCCCGCCTGCCCCCATGTTGGACCCCGACTGTAAAAGAACAGAGAAAAAGGGCCCTTAACGATTTTTGGATTATTCCCGGTGGACCCAAAATACTCCCCTTGTAAATTAAAGTCACCAGTGGGGACCATGCGTGACCCCCACCCCTTTGGGTTTAAGCCCTTCGAGGAGGACACGTTTTTTTTTTTCAGTCGCCAGGGCTACGGGGTGAAAAAACGTCAATTTTACTTTCTTCATGTCCCCGGGAAAAGATGCTGAAAAAAAACTGTTGGCAGGGGGTAAGACGTGGCGGAAAATACATCTCCCGGCCCAAGAAATCCGGTGGGGACCGAAAAGGAGGAGGAGGAAAAAGGGGGGGGCCTTTTGGGGCAGAAGCCCTTGTCTGGAGGGGAAAGAGGGGGATTTTTTTTACCCAGGGGACAAGGAGGAGGAGCAGGAGCAGCGGAGGAGGTAGATGGAGATTTGGGAAAAACGAGTCAAAAAAACCCGGAAGAACCGTGGCCCGGTTTAGAAACAGTGGAAGGAGGCAGGGGGGCCCCTCGGGGTCACTTTTTGCAGAAAGGCCCGCAGATTTTGATTTGCCTGGCTAGTGACAGCCGGGGGAAAAAAAGGGCCATTCCCGCGAGGGAAAGAAAATTTTTGGGTCCCAAACCCCTTTTTTGGGCCCTTTGCAAACCGGTGCCCAAAAAAAGGGAGGGCCCTTTTTTCCCCGCTTTGAGAGGGGGGACAAAAATCAAATACTATAGGGGAAAACCTCCCAAATCCCGTTTTGGGCCCCTCCTTTGGGGAAACATCGTCCCTTTCCCCTGAAAGGTCTGACCCGGGGGTTTTTCAGCCCCTCAATGAACTACTGCCCCCGGCTGTCGGGGAAGGTGGGGGGTCGGAGCAGTACCAACTCCCCTCCCGCACAAACCTTAAGTCAGGGATCACCCGAAAGAGCACTTTTCCCTTTACCCCCCTTGTGAAAGGGGACAGTCGCCCAGCAGCAAAACAGCAGTACCTGGGCGTCCCCCCAACCAACAGGTGGTTCCTACTTGGAAAACACTCTTCAACTCCCCGTTAAAAAGTTTTGCTGACTTAAATGGGCAGCCAAAAATGGATTTGTGGGGCCGAAAATTGCCCTTTTTCGTGGAGAACCCTGCCCGACCAGTTGTGTGGGATCAGAGCGGGTGTTTCAGTGCGGGGGGGGGCCCTGTTAGCCCCCTTTTGGAAAAAACCCGCTTGTTTCCCCAGGAAATGTGGGAAGACTGACCTTTGTCAAGGGTGAATCAGGCGTGGATCCCGGCCCCCCGGGGTTCCCACACCCAAAGCCCTTTTGGGGGTCCCGAATTCATCGCCAAAGACGCCTCACCCAAACTGGAGAAAAGGGTCCCGGGTTTTAAACTACCCGCCTCAGCCAAATTTTTGTTGCCGGCCACCCCCCCCGATGCCCCAAAAACCGTAACAGTTTTCCATTGCCACCAAAACCCCTCTTTAAACCCGGGGGGTGGTTTTTGCCCCCCCACCCCCACACTCTTCATTTTTGGGGATGTCTGACCCAGCCCCTGCTGTGGGGGCGCCGTGACCCCCCACACGTGGGCATTTTGGGGCCCCCCTTCGCCCTAAACTTTTCACCGCCACCCCCTCCCCCTGGACTCCCCTTTTCATTGTTCCCCTCTGGTGGCCCACTCCCGTTTTTTCCACCCCCCGAATGAGATTGTGCCAAATTTCTTACCTTTATGCTGTGCTGTGGGGCTGTCCCTGACCTAGAAAACCCGTGTCCCTTGTGCCCACTCTTTGGCCCACTCCTTTTTTTTTCCCACCTCCAGAATGTCATTTTTTCACCCGTCTGACCTTTATGCTGCTGTTTTTTGGCTGCTGCCAAAATTTAAACCCACACATGTGCATTTTTGCCCCGAGGACCCTTTTATGCTGCTGCCCGTGGCTGGGTTTCCGTGAAACCCACACACCCTGGGCATTGTGCCACTTGTTTTCCTTTTTTCCCCCGTTTTTTGCCCTCTCCGAATGTCCCTTGTGGCCATGTCTGACCCCATGCTGCTGGGCCGCCGCAAACCCCTACTCTCTGTTTATTTTGACCCCTTTGGGCCTCATGCTGATGCTGTGGGTTTCTGCGTGAAAAAAAAAACCTGTGTCATTGGGCCCCACCGTGGCCTTTCTTTTTGTTTTTTGGAAAACCCCCCCCAAAAAGTCTTTTTGGGCCCCTGTTGTCCTCTTCTGCTGCTGCCTTTACCTGCAAAAACTGTGTCATTGTTTCCAAATGCTGACCTCTTTCTGCTTTCTGTGGCTGCTGCCAATTTTTCCCAAACACTCGTCATTGTGTTTTCTTGGCCTTTCCTGTTTTTTGCCAAACCCCCAGAAATTTCCCTTGTGCCAATGTCTTGGGCCCCTGCGCTTGGGTGCCGGAATGCCCCCCTGTTTTCCCTTTTTGCCACTGCGACCCCATTCTGCGCTGTGGCTGCGCCAAGACCTACACCTCTATATTGTGCCACTTGTGGCCTTTTTCCCGTTTTTTACACCCCAGAAAGTCCCTTGTGCCCCTGTTCCCACCCATGCTGTGTGGGCTGATTCCCCCGACCTTCACACTCTGGACCTTGTGCCACTGTCTGACCTCATGCGGGTGCTGGGGGCTGCTGCCGGTGACCTAACCACTGTGTACAAGGGGCCACTGTCTGACCTCATGTGCTGCTGTTGGGTGCCCGCCTGTGACCCAAAACCCAAATTTCCCTTGTCCCACTCGTGGCCTTCTCCCTTTTTTTTTCCACCTCCAGAAAGTCAAATTTTTCCACCCGTCGACCTCATGCTTTGCTGTGGCTGCGCCGTGACCTACCCACTGTCATTTTGCCATTGTCGGCCCCATGCTGTGCCCGTGGCTGGGTGCCCGGACCTACACACTTTTGTCAAAGTGCCATTTTCTGACCTCTATGCTGCTGCTGTGGCTTTCTTTCCCCTGAAACCCCCCAACCCCGGGGTCATTGACCACTTTTGTGGCCCACTTTCCCGTTTTTATTTTTCCCCCACCAGAATGTCCTTGTTTCCCCCTGTCTGGGCCCTTTTATGCTGGCTGCCGGTGGGTGCCCGTGACCTAAACACCCCTGTCATTTTTGCCACTTTTTTTGGGCCTATTTAGTTTTTTCCACCTCCAGAATTTCAAATTTTCCCCCGACGAACTCAAACGCTGCTGTGGTGTGCCCTGACTCCAAAACCTGTGTCATTGTCCCAATCTGTGGCCCAAATTTTTGTTTTTTTTCCACCTCCAAATGTCATTGTTGCCACGGGCTGACCTAATTTCTGCTTTCTGGGGGGACGATGCCCCTTTACCCTTTACACGGGGTCTTTGGGGCCACCTTTTCTGACCTCATGTGCTGCTGTTGGGTGCTGCCGTTTTACCTACACACTGTGTCATTGTGCACCGTCCCGGGCCTTTAGCTTCTTCGGGGGCTTCGCCGTGACCTACACGCTGTGTTTATTTTCCCACTCTGTTTGGCCCCACCCTGTTTTTTTTTCCACCTCCCGAAGTCTTTTTGCACCTTTTCTTAAAATCTTTCTGCTTTCTCCCTGATCTGCACCCTGTGTCATTGTTTCAACTTTTCTGACCTCATGCTGCTGCGTGGCTGCAGCCCTGAAACCCACACACCTGTTTATTTTTGTCACTCTGTGGCCTATTCCCTGTTTTTGCCACCTCCAAGGGAAAGGGCATTGTGCCACTGTTGACCTCATGCTGCTGCTTTTGGTGCTGCCGTGGGCCTACACCTGTCCCTTGTGGGCCCCTTTGACATCATGTGCTTTCTGTGGGCTGATTCCCTGACCTACACACCCCTGTTTATTGTGCCACTGGGCGACCTCATGGTGTCCCGGGGCTGCTGCTTTTGAACTTTCAACGTGTAAAATTTTCCACTGTCTTTTAAACCCATGTGCTGCTGTGGTGCTGCCCTGACCTAACACTCGCTTTTGTGCCAATATGTTTGGGCCCATTTCCTGTTTTTTTCCCCCTCCAAAAATGGCATTGTTCCCCTGCTGGGGCCTCATCCGCTGCTTTTGGCTTTAAGCCGTGGGGCCCACACATCTGTTTATTGTTTCCCAAAAGTTTTGACCTCAAGCTTTTTCCCCGTGCCTGCCAACGTGACCTTAAAAACTTTCCCTTGTGCCCCCTGTCCTTTACCTCATGCTGTGCTTTTGGCGCTGCCGTGGGCCCACACCCCTGGTCATTTTTCCCCCCTCTGTGGCCCCACTCCTTTTTTTGCCCCCTCCAGAATGTCATTGGGGCCCCTGTCTGACCTCATGCTGATGGGTGTGGGGTGCTGCCGTGACCTCCACACTGTGTTTATTGTCCCCTGTCTGACCCTCATGGGTGCTGCGGGTTTCTGGTGCCGGGGACCTACACACTGTTCATTGTGCCCTGTCTGACCCCCATGCTTTTGCTGTGCCTGTCATTGTGAAATCGTGGCCCCATTCCCGTTTTTTGCCAAACCCCCCCGAATGTCATTGTGCCAAATGTCTGACCCCAAACTGCTGTGTGGCTTTCTGCCGTGACCCTTTCACACGTATTGTCCCCTGTCTGACCTCAAGCGCGCGTGGCTGATGCCGTGACCTCCAAATGTGTTCCCTTGTCCCCACTCTGTGGCCTACTCCTGTTTTTGCCCCCCCAAAAATGTCATTGTTTCCCCGTTTGACCTCATGCTGCTGCTGGGCCCTTTTCTGCCCGTGGGCCTACCACTCTTCATTGGGGCCAACACTTTTGGCCTATTCCTGTTTTTTTCCACCTCCAGAATGTCCCTTGTGCCACTGTTTTGACCCTCATGCTGCGCTGTGGCTACTGCCGTGACCCTACACACTGGGCATTGTGCCCCTGTTCCCGACCCCATGGGTGCCCGGGTGGGGGCTGGTTTCCGTGACCTCCACACTGTGTCATTGTCCCCCTCTGTGGGCCCAATCCTTTTTTTTGCCAAAAAATTTTCCAAAAATGTTCATTGTGCCACTGTTGACCTCATGCTGCTGCTGTGGCTGCTGCCGTTACCCCACACACTCTGTCATTGTGCCCCCTCTTGGGCCCATTCCTGTTTTTCCACCTTAAAATGTTTTTGTTTCCACTGGCTGACCTCATTTCTGTGCTGTGGCTGCTGCCGTTTACCTTTCCCTACTGTTTAATTTTCCCCTCTGGGGCCTACCCCTGTTTTTTTCCCCCTCCCGAATGTCATTTGTGCCACTGTCTGGGCCCCATGCTGCTGCGTTGCTGGGGCCGTGAATCCACACCCGTGTCATTGTGCCACGCTGTGGCCAATTTTCCCGTTTTTTTTCCTCCTCCAGAATGTTTATTGTGCCCTGCTGGGCCTTCCATGCGGCTGCTGTGGGGGTTTTTGCCCCTGACCTACACCATGTCCATTGTGCCCCTGTCTAACCTTTAGGGTGCTTCTGTGGCTGCTGCCGTGACCCACACACTGTGTCATTGTGCCACTGTTTTGACCTCATGGGTTTCTGGGTGGGGCTGCTGCCCGTTTTCCTACACACTGTGTCATTATCCCCCCTCTGTGGGCCTTTCTCCCGTTTTTTTTTCCCCCTCCCGAATGTCATTGTGCCCCTGTCTGACCTCAGGCTGCGCTGTGGCTGCTGCGCTGACCTACCCCACTGTGTCATTGTGCCACGTCTGACCTCATGCTGGGGTGCTGTGGTGATGCCCCTGACCCCACAAACTTCCCGTCCCTTGTGCCACTGTCTGACCTCATGCTGTGCTGTGGCTTTTTTGGGGGAACCCACAAAACTTCATTGTGCCCCCGTCTGACCTATGCTTTTTGCTGTGGCGATGCCGGACCCCAACACTCTGGCATTGGGGCCACTGTCGGCCCCATGTGCTTCTTGGGGGTGCTGCCGTGCCCCCACACTGTTTTCATTTTTGGGCCCACCCGTGGGGCCCCTCCGTTTTTGCCCCCCCCCAAATGGGCAAATTTTGGGCCCCTTCCTTTACCTCATGCTCTGCCGGGGGGCTGTGCCGTGACCTAAAACACTCTGTTTATTGTGCCACTTTTGTGGCCTTTCCCCGTTTTTTTTCCCCCCTCCGAATGTTTATTGTGCCAAATGTCTGACCCTCATGCTGCTTTTGTGGTGCCTTTCCCCTGGGCCTCCAACTTTTGTCATTGTCCCAAATCGTGGCCTACTTCTGTTTTTTCCACCTTAGAATATCATTGGCCAAATGTCTGACCCCCATGCTGCCCGTTTGGTTTTCCGCCGTCACCCCCACACCTGTCCCCTGATGTTGCCCCCCTGAAACCCCCAGCTTGTTTTTTTCCAGCTGTCGCTGCCATGACTTTTTCAGGCCCAAAATTTAACCCCTTTAGGGTTTTTTTGGGCAGTTTTTTTTCCCCTCTTTAAAATGCCCCGGGAATTTTTTTTAGTGAAGGGGTTCTAATACGGCGGCCCCTCATGGTTTCGGGTCATACTAAAACACAACATTGTATGAAACCAAAAACCCGAAACCCTTTGCATAAATTTTAAACACATGGGCCAATGTTCCACCCCTGGGAGGCCTTTCAGCCTGGAAATAGCCCGTTTTTTAAACGTGAAATTAACCCCAAATTTTAATTTGGAACGGAGTTATTTTTTTGCCGAGAAATTTCCCGGGGAAATTTAACGAACCGAATTTTGGGGGAATTTTTCCCCCCACTAGTCAAAAAAATACAAAAAAAACATAACATTTAAAATTATTAAAATTCAATGTATTTTCAATGTGGCTAATTTAAACCCCGCTATAAACAAACAAAAAAAAAATGCGGGAAAAAAAAAAATACTTTTTTAACCACTTTAAAAAAACATAAAAAAAAAGTACTTTACAAAAGAAATTATGTCAAACCCCACCCCCCAAATTACCAATTTCCCCCAGCATCAAATTTTTGTCCCGAAAAATTTAAACAAAGTCGATAAATTTTAGAAAACAGCAATATATGTGTGGGCCTTTGGTTTTTATCTTTAAAACTAAAATCAACATGTTTTAATAACATACCGTAAAAATTCCCACAAGCAACCTTACGAGAAAATTGGGCATATGAGGTGTTTTTTAGGGGTGTTTCCCAAATACAAAGGGTTTCCGAAAAAAATTTTGCACAAAACACTTTTCTTTTTTTTAATTTGCAAAAAAAATTTTAAAAAGTACATATCTTTTTTTTTCCACTGCACAAATACTTGTTTTCTTTTGTTGCTCTAACACATAAAAAACCATAAAAACAAATTTTAAACTTTGGGATGGAACATTTAAAAAAAAAAAGGAACACTAAAGGGGTTTTTAAAAGACTTTTGTTTTCCAATTTTTTATCAGAGGGGCAAACAATTTGGTTTTTTAGTTTTCTTCCTTTTCCCGTTTGGATGGGGTTCCCCTAATGCCTGAGGAGGTTTTTTAAAACAGGCTTGCAGAAGGGAAATTTAACTAAAATTGTTCGGAGGGAAGGGCTTTTTGACATTTTAGTCCCAAATTTGAAACAGTTTCTTACAAAAGTACTACACCCCACTTTTTTTTAAATATTTTAAAAAATATCTTTTTCATTTCCCAAAACTTTGCTACAATGTAAAGTAGTCAGTGTACAGCTTGCAAAACAGTGTAAATTTAGTGTGCCCTAAAAATAACTCATCACACAGCCATCAATGTCTAAACCGCTGACAGCAAAAGTGAGTACACACCTAAGTGAAAATGGACAGATTGGGCCCAATTTGCCATTTTCGCACCATGGTGTCATGTGACTCGTTAGTGTTGCAAGTTCTGAGGGGGAGCAGCTGTGTTAAATTTGGTGTTATCACTCTCACACTCTCTCATACTGGTCATTGGAAGTTCAATATGGCTCCTCATGGCAAATAATTGTTTGAGGAACTGAAAAAAAAAATTGTTGCTCTACATAAAGATGGCTGAGGCTTTAAGAAGATGATCAACACCCTGAAACTGAGCTGCAGCACAGTGGCCAAGACCATGCAGCGGTTTAATAAGACAGGTTCCGCTCAGAACAGGCTTCGTCTTGATCCACCAAACCAGTTGAGTGCACGTGCTCAGTGTCATATCCAGAGATTGTCTTTTCAAAACAGACATATAAGTTCTGCCAGCATGGCTGCAGAGGTGCAAGGGGTAAGGGGTCAGTCTGTCAGTGCTCAGACCGTACCCCGCACACTGCATTAAATTGGTCTGCATGGCTGTCATCCCAGAAGGAAGTCTCTGCTAAAGATGATGCACAAGAAAGCCGCAAACAATTTGCTGAAGACAAGCAGACTAAGGACATGGATTACGGAACCATGTTCTGTGGTATGATGAGACAAAGTTAAACTTATTCGCTTCAGATGGTAAGGAGAACAAAGACAAGTGTGTTTTAGCTACACTCAAGCATGGTGGTGGGAATGGGGCTTTGGGGCTGCATGAGTGCTATATGGGCTGAGGGGAACTACGGTTCATTCAGGGAACCTTAAAGGCCAACATGGAGTGTGACATACTGAAGCAGAGCATAATCTCGTTCCTTCTGGGCCCAGGGCAATATTCCAACATGACATCACCTCCATGATGACCACTGCCTTGCTAAAGAAAATGAGTGTAAAGGTGCTTGACTGGTCAAGCATGTCTCCAGATCTAAACCCTATTGAGCATCTGTGGAGCCTCCTCAAAGAGAAGGTGGAAAAGCACGAGGTTTCTAACATCCACCAGCTCCATGATGTTATCATGGAAGAGGACCGTGACCAAGAGAGTCAAGTCGGTGCTGGAAAATGATGGTGGCAACACAAACTATGCCTTAAAATATATTTACTTATTCTGTAAACTATAATATGATTTTGCTGGAGATTTGTGGTTGAATTTTTTGAGTATATGGAGCCATCCTCCATTTTGTACAGTGCATTTTGTCCTAAAATTTCACATCACATACACAAAAAGGGCTGTAATATACGGTAGAGGGAATAAATTGTAGGTTACCTGGAAACTATTTTTTCTTATTCACTGCTGATTATACCAGAGATATAAAGCATACTATTAGGTAGGGATGTTTGAGAGCTTTGTAAATACATCTAAGTGAACATATCCTCAGGCAGATAGGATTCCTATGGGATCATGCTCCACAGCGTCCCTCACAGAGCTTTGAAAGACTCTCCACCATAGCTCATAATGGCTGATGTGGCAGACATCATCTCAGATCAAAATATCAGAATAAATAGCGATTCCCTTCGAAGACTGAATCTAGGTAATTGTGGCTGCATGACAAACACAGACTGAATAAAGAAACTAGATTTCCCTATCCAGAAAAAAAAAAGTTTAAAAACCCATAGTCTCTGACTTGGAATAAGCAAAAAAATAACTATGTGAGGTAGCAGAGCCATGGGAATTTTGGGGAAATCATTCATTCTATAGAAAATATTCAAAAAGAATAATAGGCCATATGTATGGAAAATAATGACCATAAGTGTTACCAAAAGCCAATAACTCCAAAGTGCTACAAGGGTAATTTCTAAACAAAATGGGTAATTTTCCCAATTGTCCTAAAGATTTTGTTAAAGGGGTTTTCTCATTACATTAAATGGTCTTCAGAAAAAGGGGACAGTGAAAACAAGCAACTTGGATGTCATTAACGGAGATATTTAGCCAAGCCAGTATCTCTCATCTGCAGACCACTGTTTCGGGATTTTTGTCCCTCATCAGTGCAGAGCAGAGCAATACTGGCTGGCTGTGTGGGAGGCACTGAGTGGCTCAGAAAGGGGAACATGTGTCCTTGAGACAAGGAGAGCACCAAATGGTGTGTAGAGTTTTGTAACTGCCTTTATGCCCTCTACTAAGCATCTGCATATCACAAGGCATTATGGGAAAGGAGCTGAAAAGCTCAAGCGCCCTCTATTGTATGTAACAAATCCTCATTTTGCTCTTGACCCACTGGGTCTTGCGAAAGCAAAAGGGATATTTAGCCAAGCCAGTATCTCTCATCTGCAGACAGCTGTTTCGGGATTTTTGTCCCTCATTAGTGCAGAGAAGAGCGATACTGGCTCCCTCCCACATCAGTAGGGGAACAATGGTGAACACCAGAACAGTTCTAGTGCTGCACTCAGGCCGAGTAAAAAAAATTTTCCGTTAATTTTTTTAGGCAGTCCGGACCATTTGGAACTTTATGAAAAATCTCAGACAATTCTATTCACAGTTAAGATGCTAATAATTTCAGGTTAATTTTGTCAGACAACTTCCTGTAGAACCTAAGAGCAGCTCATCCCGTCTAGGTCAATTAGTGCTTGTGTTATTGTCCTTCAGTTGAACTAATTTTTCGACTGAAAAAATACTGATTTTCTTTTTTTCATTTTATCCAAATTTTGTTATTATTCAGGCTTTTGGCAGAAGTGTTCATGCAGAAGAAATCCCTGTGGTTTTATGCTATGAAGACATAAGCACACCATGTGTGACTATGTGGTGCCTCCATATGGCAGCATATTCTGGAGATATTTTTCCTCAGTAGTGCTGCTTTTAGAAATACCTCTTCATCATAGAGACCAATGGAAAAAATAGCTATTTTTAAAGTCATACTGTGACAAATCTGAAAAAACTCTGTATTCCTCCATATGAAATTAAAAGCTTATGGAGGTACCCTGAATAGCAGAGAACCATAACCATTAATTCAATGAAGCAGAAAATGTGACTCAATGAAAAAGACAACCACTTGCCATTAAGAGGTCCAATTCCAATGCTGCTGTGAAAATTGAAGACTTTTCTGCAGATGCAACATGGTTAGCAGAGGTGCAGTGACATCCATCTGCTCTGGGGCCCCATACACAGTAGGGTTAGCAGAGGTGCAGTGACATCCGTCTGCTCCGGGTTTCCATACACAGTAGTGTTAGCAGAGGTGCAGTGACATCCGTCTGCTCCAGGGCCCCATACACAGTAGGATTAGCAGAGGTGCAGTGACATCCGTCTGCTCCGAGGCCCCATACACAGTAGGGTTAGCAGTGGTGCAGTCACATCCGTCTCCTCCGAGGCCCCATACACAGTAGGGATAGCAGAGGTGCAGTGATATCCGTCTACTCCGGAGGTTCCATACACAGTAGGGTTAGCATAGGTGCAGTAACATCCGTCTGCTCCGGGGCCCCATACACAGTAGGGTTAGCAGAGGTGCAGTGACATCCGTCTGCTCCAGAGCCCCATACACAGTAGTGTTAGCAGAGGTGCAGTGACATAGGTCTGCTCCAGGCAGGGCCGTTCCTAGGGGCGGGCGAGATCGCCCGGGGCATCTACAGGGGGGCATCTACTGGCTACAGGGGCATCACTGGCTACAGGGGGGGCATCTACTGGCTACAGGGGGCATCTACTGGCTACAGGGGGGGCATGTACTGGCTACAAGGGGGCATATACTGGCTACAGGGGGGCATGTACTGGCTACAGAGGGGCATCTACTGGCTAAAAGGGGGCATCACTGGCTACAGGGAGGCATCTACTGGCTACAGGGGGCATCTACTGGCTACAGGAGGGCATCTACTGGCTACAAGGGGGCATTTACTGGCTACAAGGGGGCATGTACTGGCTACAGGGGGGCATGTACTGGCTACAGAGGGGCATCACTGGCTACAGGGGGGCAACTACTGGCTAAAATGGGCATCACTGGCTACAGTGGGGCATCTACTGGCGACAGGGGGGCATCTACTGGCTACACGGGGCATCTACTGGCTACTGGGGGCATCTACTGGCTACATGGGGAAACAACTGGCTACAAGGGGCCTCTACTGGCTACAGGGGGGCATCACTGGCTACAGGGGGGCATCTACTGGCTACAGGGGGCATCACTGGCTACAGGGGGGCATCTACGGCTACAAGGGGGCATCACTGGCACAGGGGGCATCACTGGCTACAGGGGGACATCTACTGGCTACAGGGGGCATCTACTGGCTACAAGGGGCATCACTGGCTACAGGGGGCATCTACTGGCTAAAGGGGGGCATTTACTGGCTACAGGTGGGGGCATCACTGGCTATAGGGGGGCATCTACTGGCTATAGGGGGGCATCACTGGCTACAGGGGGCATCTTCTGGCTACAGGTGGCATCACTGGCTACAGGGGGGGCATCACTGGCTACAGGGGGCATTTACTGGCTACAGGGGGGCATCACTGGCTACAGGAGGGGCATCACTGGCTACAGGGAAATTACTGGCTACAGGGGGAATTACTGGCTACAGTTGGGTCATCACTGGCTACAGGGGGCATAACTGGCTACAAGGGGGAGGCATCACTGGCTACAGGGGGGCATCACTGGCTGCAGTGGGCATCACTGGCTACAGGGGGGCATCTACTGGCTACAGGGGTCATCTACTGGCCACAGGGGCATCAATGGCTACAGGGGGGCACCACTGGCTGCAGGGGGCATCACTGGCTACAGGGGAAATCTACTGGCTACAGGGGGCATCACTGGCTACAAGGGGGCATCACTTGCTACATGGGGGCATCTACTGGCTACAGGGGGCATCACCTGGCTATAGGGGGCTACTATGTGGCTACAGGGGGCATATTACATGGCTACCATATGAGGTGTTATAGATGGGGAGTTTGTATAAAGATAGAAATTGGTAGAGAAGTGCTGATAAAGGGAGGAGTCTTAAGATATTTGTTTTGTAAATTTTACAGTGAAGAGTCGTAAGTAGTCATCATGGCATCTGGGACAGATTGAAAAGAAGAAGAGAAAGAGACCAACTCTTAAGAGACGTCTCCTGTGAGTCCCTAGATATAACTTTACTGTAATCACTTATATGTGTGCAGATCCTGTGTACAGCTGGTATCCAACACTGTATGGTCACTGTACACCGGTAATATTGGTTGAAGTATAATGGTTTGTGTTCAGTAATTGTCAGTTTGTATTATTCAGTTACTATATGGTGGTGATATGTGGTCATGGTGTGGTGGTATTATTCGGTCACTGTGTGTTGGTGACATGTGGTCTTATTGGTCTTGGGATGCTGGGTGGGGTGGCGGTGTTATTTGTTATCTGTAAGACTTTTTTAGTAGTTTTATACGTAGCACATTGTGGTAAAGCTATTTGTATATTTTGGCTTAGGTTTATGGCGATGCAATGTGTCTCATAGTGGCGCAATATGTTACCGGGGGGGGCCCACACACAGTAGGGTTAGCAGAGGTGTGGTGACGTCCATCTACTCCAGGGCCCCATACACAGTAGGGTTCATTGAAATCTTGTATGAGAAACATGTCTGGTCACCCCCTGGTTTATTTTAACTGGCTGCTTCACTGTAATGTGTCTGTGCTCCTTCATGGTCGACGTGCACCTCTTATGTCAATTGCTTATTCGTAATGGTGCCACATGTCCACTCACTATACACTTTTACCAAAGTAACATGTGATCACTTCATAGACTGCAGTTTTAGAAATACTACCATCCTTGACCCAAAAGTCAATAATCATCCTTTATTTGCAACTCTTATAAATTGCCTCTTTTTTCCCATGAGAGCAGCGAGGGATATGTGTGTAGACAGCTTGTCGCCCAATGTTTATATGCACCAAGCCAGCTCACTGTATGTGAATTCATAAGCTACTCGCTATCAATGTAGGAAGTGGTCATAATATTGTGACTGGACTGTCTATACAAAGCACCTGGTTAAGTGACTTTATTTATGGGGGTGGGGGATTTTACAGAGTTTTAATATGGTGTGAAGTCACTTCAGTCATTTCAATGGAAAAGAACCTAATGTAAAACCTGGTATAAGACAAGTTGCTCTCATTAGTTTGTAAGAAAAATTTACAATTTTGAGGTGTAGATCTGATGACTCTAAGGTGAATGTCCACATTGGTGTAAGTGAATATATCAAAATATTTACCCCTCATAGCACAGAAATTTCGGCCCTATACACCCCAGGACTTGTGAAGCAATGAAGCTGAAAATAAAGTACATTAGGCAAGTGAGAACAGTACATTTTCACAATACGTTTTGTTTAAAGCATTGGCCCAGGCATTGCTGTTATTTTTCCGAAGTCAAGACACCAGGGAATGAGATATAAAGTGTTTATTTGCTTGCCAGTTAAGTGGTGCCTGCAAAGATGCTTATTCAACCAAAGTGCTGTGTTTCCCATTGAAAAAGCTCAGCTCAGGATATCAGCTGAATGGAGGCACAATGTTCTGTGAGAGGCTGAGACAGTTATTTATGTTCTGTAAAGTACCAATTTAAGCAGAAAAATTAAGTTCCCCACTTTAAACATAGTAACTGCAACCTACAGAGACATCCTGCTCATTTGCAAGTTATGTACTTGTAAGCTGTGTACCGGGGTGGGTTCCTCAAAATACAGCAAAATCACGAACGAGGAAAATAACTCCAACACCAGTTTAACCAAATTTGTACTTTACTGTACTCTACGAAAAAGTATACTCGACAATACACAAAACACATGCTCAAGAGTGTGAGCAAAGCCCCTGTGCTACACAGAGCGCCGCTGGAAGTATGTTCTCTAGGTACATGATAATTTTACCTACCAATGGACTCAGAAAGGCTGACCGATATTTACCTATTAATACCTTATAAAACAGTAACAATTGTATTTGGTGCAGTTCAAAGGCGCGCTCGCGGTGTAGCACAGCAGCTTACAACCTGATAAATACCCCCAGTTCCTAAAACATAGATAGCAATCAGAGTTTAACAGGTGAACAGGTTGCAGTACTAACAAAACCGATGTCAAGCTTTCTTCAATGTCCTGAATAGTCACTTATGACCTGAAACCAACTCTGGCCCTAACTAAGCTAACTACAGACCTGGAATGAAGAAAATCTCTCCTTGGGTAGAGCCACAGATAATTTGGTCGGTGTGAGGATTTACTTGCCTTTCAGACCTCACTGACTGTTTTGCATAAGCAAAGGCTTATGGGAAAAGTGCTGAGGAGCTCCACAGCGCACTCTATTGGATGTAGTTATCCTCAAGTCAAATGTAGCTCGCAGGAGCCTTGCAATGTGAAAGGGATTTGAGCCAAACCAGTTAAGTTCATCTGCAGACAACTGTTTCGGGGTATTTGCCCCTCTTTAGTGCAGCGTAGAACTTAGTGGTTGGCTGGGTGACAGGCAAGAGTGGCTTAGAAAGGGGAAAATCTCTCCTTGGGGAGAGCAACCAATAAATTGGTCGGTGTGACGATTTACTTGCCTTTCAGACCTCACTGACTATTTTGCATAAAGCAAAGGCTTTTGGGAAAAGAGATGAGGTAATAGTTCCAGGTAAGCTGACGTGCACGCTGCCAATCTGGGTCTATCTTGGAGTTGCACACAGTCACAGCTCCGGGATGACGATTGCCTTCTGTCGGAGTCTGATATCCAAGATGGCAGTCACTCCTCTCTGCTTGTGGATCCTGGCACAATGTCCATTCCGTCTCTGTGCTTTCCTCGCCAACAGCATAAACACAGCCAGCAGAACTCTCCTCTCCCAACAGGAGCCAGTCACCGTTAGTGAATTCACAGAGGCAGGAGAATAGGCAGAATCGTGCTCGTTGTGTTTCCTCTGTGTCATCTCTCTAAAATAGCTGCTGTTTCACAGTCTCAGTAACATGACACACGAATCACATGTCTTATTATATTTTACACATAGGTGATGCCTTCATTGTGGCCAAATGGTAGAATGGAGCCGAACAGTTTGTAATCACTAATTACACATAAGATTTCACTGAATAAACACAATGAGGCTGTTCCACCATCCCACATACTATTGAATGCTGTCAGGTCATGTAAGGAAATCATGGATACATACTGACTTATAAAATTTTGTGTTGGGTGGCCCCATCGGAGGCATTTCTGGTGCCTTCTATTTGGCAGGGTATATAAGTTTGAAAACATGCCTACAGCTTTTGCTGAATCGGCAATTAGTATGTTTATAGACATCTTAAATTTAATAACTAAAATACTGTACATGTACATCCCTTTTGAGCAGTAAAGCAATGCATGGAGATTAAACTCCCAGTAGAGGAAGTAGCTGTCATGATTCCAAAACCAAATTGGCCCTATGTCTAATTTGTGTCACAACTATGTTACTGCTTTTATTCCTAACTTGCCCTAAAAAAGTGTTACTTATGACAGGAATCTGTTCAAGATTTCATCTTCTCAGTCCTATTAAATCATGTGTGAAGCAATTCTTATGCAGCAGACTTAAACAGCTTTCAGGGCTGATTGGCTCACCATGCAGGGCAACCTGAGCTCAATTCTGGAGTAATAATTGCTAGCCTCTCTATAAAGCTTCCCGGATTTGGTAACATGACATGGATTCTGTTGTTGGGGTTGTGTCTAGTAATAAACAAATCACAAAAAATGGGACATTATTTACTTAAAAACAAAGGCACAAGGCCATACTGACAGCTCCATGACAACATAGACCCCAGTGCTACCTGGGAGAAATTTACGAGATGCAGCTCACTAATGAACAGTTGCTCACACACCCATCCACTAGGGGGTCTAGTAAAAAAAAAAAACTGCACATTGTATAAGTACCAGTTCACACCAGGGGCGTTGCTAGGGTCCTAAAACATCCGGGGCTCGGGCCCTTTGTGTTTTTCTGGGTAGGGCTGGGTTCACACGACACTTTTCACGCCTCATTGTGAACTGTGGATGTTTTTTTACAGGAAAAACCTTGTGTCCTGTCACTAATTTTCTGCACATTCCACACAGATCCCGTCCACCTCCTCAGCAGTCACTGTACAGTAAAAATCACCAATGACAAATTTACTTTTTCAGACCTTCTCACCTTCATATGACAATACCCCTAAACAGTCACCAAAACATACACCGATACATGGAGCAAATCTACCAGACAAATGATTGTTTCTAAAACCCTCCTACAAAACCAAGACCCAAAACTATTACTACATAAGGATCAAATAATCCTGCCAGACCCCACATGTGACTATCAGCTGTACACAGGCTCTGAAGACATATACCACTGCCATATAGTGACCATATAGTGGTAGATACTAGTTGTATGTAGACGCTCTGCAGACATATAAGTGATTACACTGCAGTTACATTTAGTGACTCACAGGAGACGTCTTTTCTGATCAGCGTCGTTCACCTTCCCTTCTCTTCTCCATCCGGTTCACACCTTCATGCTGATTGCTCCCGGCCAATACTCGTCCCTGAGGATTTGGACACAAATATCTTAGAATCCTCACATTTCCAGCAACTCCTTAATTATAGGTATAGCAGTCCCCTCAGTTAGGTATATAGGGGCACTGAAGCAGTATATGGGGCCACAGGCAGGTATATGGGGCCACAGGCAGGTATATAGGGGCCACAGGCAGTATATAGGGGGGCACAGGCAGTATATGGGGGCACTGAGGCAGTATATGGTGCCACTGAGGCAGTATATGGGGCCACAGGCAGTATATGGGGGCACTGAGGCAGTATATAGGGGCCACAAGAAGGTATATAGGGGCACTGAGGCAGATTTTTGGGGCACTGTGGCAGTATATGGGGGCCACAGGCAGGATATGGGGGCCACAGGCAGGGATATGGGGGCCACAGGCAGGGATATGGGGGCCACAGGCAGTATATGGGGGCACAGGCAGCATATGGGGGCCACAGGCAGGCATATGGGGGCCACAGGCAGTAATATGGGGGCCACAGGCAGGGATATGGGGGCCACAGGCAGTAATATGGGGGCCACAGGCAGGGATATGGGGGCCACAGGCAGGAATTATAGGGGCACAGGCAGTATATGGGGGCCACAGGCAGGGATATGGGGGCCACAGGCAGTATATAGGGGGCAGGCAGTATATAGGGGCACTGAGGCAGGTAAACGCTTTAAAAATAACAACATTCATACTCACCTTAACTCCCTGGCGAGCGCGCGCTGTCCTCTTCAGCCCGCGCTCCTCCGGCAGCTCCTCGGGCGCACGGCCTATGACGCGCTGTGCGCCCGAGGAGAGGCAGCGTCGCGATGACATCACTTCATCGCGACGCTACCGGCTGAGTCGCACGGGGCCGCGGCGGGTCCTCAGCGCTGTGAGGACCCGGCGGCCCCGCAGTGTCGGACCCAGAGCCGGTCCGACACTGTCTGCAGAGCAGGGAGCGCTCGCTCTCTGCTCCGCAGAAGCCCGCAGCTGCATGTGCGTCCAGCGGACGCACATGCAGCTGAAGGGCCAGTCGGTGCTCCAAGCCCACGGCAGCGGCCTGGAGCCCGGGAGACTCGGGGCACAGGGAGTTTTATTCGGGGCCCGAGCCCCGAATAAAACAGCCTAGCGACGCCCCTGGTCACACCATTATGCAGAAAAGCCACAATATACAATGCACAGATGCAAAAATACTGGTAAACAACTACTCCCATGCCTACTATCCATGAGGGACATGGTGCTAGTATTACAATTACATATAGATAAGGCTTATACAGGCGCCAGTTTTACTGTCATGGATAGTACACCATGCTGGCTTATAACCAATTCATGACACCTCTACTATTCGATTGAGTGGGTTGCCCAGCATACTTAAAGTGTCCAGCATTAAGTACTGACACCTTCTCCTCCCCAGTATTACAGGGAAAACTACATACTACAAAAATGCTTGTCCATGCCCTTGTCATCTCCCGCCTAGACTACTGCAACATCCTTCTCAGTGGCCTCCCAGCTAGCACCCTCGCTCCCCTCCAATCCATCCTTAACTCTGCTGCCCGTCTTATCCACCTCTCTCCTCGCTACTCCTCTGCCTCTCCCCTCTGCCAATCCCTTCACTGGCTTCCCATTGCCCAGCGAATTCATTTCAAGCTACTATCCATGACCTACAAGGCTCTCCATGACCTCTCCCCTCCATACATCTCTGCCCTAATTTCCAAATATCTCCCCTCACGCACTCTCCGCTCCTCACAGGACCTTCTCCTCTGCTCTCCCCTTATCAGCTCCTCACACAACCGTCTCCAAGACTTCTCCCGTGCTTCACCCACACTCTGGAACTCACTGCCCCAACACATCAGACTCTCTTCCACTCTCGCCAGCTTCAAAAGTAACCTGAAAACCCATCTCTTCAGGCTTGCCTATAACCTTCACTAAACTTGTCACTACTTCCTCCACAGACATGTCTGCCCCTCACCTCCTGTCTCTTTCCCCCTCCTTGTAGATTGTAAGCCCTCGCGGGTAGGGTCCTCTCTCCCTCTGTCGTGACAATTGTCATTAGCACTGTACTCGTTTCACGTATGTAATGTATGTAACCCCCTCGAATGTACAGCGCCCTGGAATCAATGGCGCTTTAAAATAAATAATAATAATAATAATAATAATAATAATAATACTGGAAAAATATCAAAAATGAGGTGTTAGTTGATATTTTGGCCAATAAACATGAGCTTGCAACCCATGCATATCTCTGCAATCCCATGTCTAGTCATCCTGCAAATGCCATCATCTCATGGTGAGACCTTCTTAGTTTGGTAGTTGATACATGCTTCATATTATTATTCCCTGTTACTGCTTGGTTTGCTACCATTCTGCTCTATCTGAGTCCTATGGGGAATCTGAGTACTGAGGGCTACTGTTAGGACCCAGGAAAGTGGAAAGCTAAAGGTGAAGTATAATTCTGCCATTCTGTGACAACCATTCATTACAATAAGGAGTTAACTGCATATGGACTACCCCTTCCCTTATTCCTATATAATCAGCAAAGGTAGCAGTGCAAAAAGTAGTTAGAGCAGGAATCCTCAAACTGCGGCCCCCCAGCTGTTGGGAAACTACAACTCCCATCATGCATTTATATAATCTATAATAGTGGGCATGATGGGAGTTGTAGTTTCCCAACAGCTGGGGGGGGCCGCAGTTTGAGGATGCCTGAGTTAGAGCATGGAATCTGGGCTGAAATGTGCTAGTGGCCAAGGTCATTGTCACTAACCTCCAATCTTAACAACCCTCTGGGGCAGAATGAAAATATTTCGTACTGCGGAGCTTGAATGCAATATTAGAATGACACAAGCATACTGCAGAAGTTACCAATCCTCATGTAGTGAGCTGAGTGTTTAATCGTAGACAATTCTGCAAGTTAATCTTCCGTGTTTAGGTAATTTAATAATAAAACAAAAAAATGTTAATTTAATAAATTTAACTATAATCCAAAATTCTAAATAACAACATAGATTAGAGTATAAAAAAGTATTAATAATTGAATTACTAAAGATTAAATTTATATTGTTCATGATTTACAAGATGTTTTAAATTCATGTAATTTCCAACTTTGGATTCTAAGAAATAAATTTAATTAATATCAAGCAATAAAGATTTGTTTTTAAATAGCTCCCACTAAGAAATAACCGCAAAGACAAGACTCGGAAACGTGGGATCATCAGGCTGTTTGGCTGTTTATTTTCCACCCTTCTTAGAAATAAAAAAAAAAATTGAAATGTATCCAATAATATTTTTTATGATTTTTTTTGCCCAATTTACAGTCACTGTGGTATAAAATGTATAATGTAAAATGCATAGAATGTTTGATCCTGGAGTTCCCTATCCACAGTGGGATCACTCACATATTATTTATGGCCAGAAAGCTTGTCGCCTTCCATCGGATTCATCCCAATCTGCCTATGTGCAGGGAATGCATTAACAGACCGAACAATATTATGGGCGACATGTATGAAATTTGGTGTGTGAATGCCAAATTTCATGCCCATAATAATGGAACAGAATGTGCCTGATTTATTTATATTGATAAATCAGGCGCATTCTAGCGCTTGCACGACAGTTCTGGCTCAGGTGAACCACTTGGAAAGTGCTCTACCTGTTCCAGCTGTAATGTGCCTAGAATTGCCGTACTGCAGCTATAAATCTATAGCTTTGCTAGGTTCTAGTGCGCCCCGCCTCCCGCACGCCACCGAAATCAGGTGCATTACAAAGCGCCGCACGCGCTATGTAATGTGCCTGAGAATGGTGTGCCAGAGATTTAAAAATATAGCGAATGGGGCTGCGCCTGATACTGGGCTGAAAATACGCCAGATATCTGGTGCAGCCATGTTCATACATGTCGCCCTATATGTTTATAGAAGGGGATACCGCTCAAAAGAAATGCCCTTAACAAATCTGAGGCAATATGTGAACTAAGAAGGTTAAACGCCTCTCATTGTGGCAACCTTTACTGTTCCGAGAGGGATTGGTTCTCTACATAAATCCAGATGAGTCCAGGTCAGTTTGGATACTTTCTCACAGGCAGGACCTGGTGTCAGAAGGCAACAACAACTGAGAAGAGGTCCCATAGACTTTAATAGTAAAAACATTCTGTAGTCTCCACAGAAGTTTTTTTTTCTGCTCATTTTATTTATTGGTCGTCTTTTGAAATATGTTGCAAAAACCGAATGAGCAGCGAAGAAAATTTGCTATTGGAGTCTATGTAAGTGTCAGATGATTATAGTGCACTTTTTGCAGACATCCCTCGGAATTATAATGTTGTGCATTTCTTAAAAAAAAAAAAAAAAGAAACGCACCAAAAAAGTGCCCCAAAAATGTGTAGAAAAACTTGCAAAAAACCCCAAACGCTGTCGGTTTTTGAGCTGTTTTTGACATGCATTGGTCAAAAAACGTTTCATGAACGGTTTAAGGATTTGGTTTTCAGTGAGTTTTTTGTCCAGTGCAGTGTAGACCTTGCGTAACAAATTACAGGAATTGCAGTAAATGTTATGCACTAAAACAACACAGGTTACTCATCTGATAAGCCCCCACTGATGCTCATGTGGTGTAGGTTTATTTTTCCTGTACCAATGACACAACATATATTCATCAACCTCTGGCTTATGCATTCTTATGTTGATTAGCATAATTATAGTTATAACAACCATAGTAGGTGCTATGGGGCCCAAAGATTGTGGGGGCCCACTCCGGTGCAATAACTTAGTACCTTTTAGTTGGAGGCTTTCTGCTACATAGCGCTACTCTGTAGGTTTTATCATATATGGTGCTACTATTTATAGCTATAATAACTGTTGTTTAAGCCCCATTCACATCTGCCTTGGAGCCTCCATCACAGATTATATAAGAAATGATGGAAAAAAATTGCACAGCATAAAGCGTTATTTTTATCGTTAAAATGACAGACATCTTCATGAAAATTCATGGACCCGATTATAGTTAATAGGGTGCGTCAGACACTATTGGTATCCTTCTTGCAATGTTTTTGGTGCTGCCTCTGCGATGGAGGCTCTGAACAGGACATCCAAGGCTAATGTGAACCTTAGGGGATGGGGCTCCTATGAATACTAGTTAGACTAGATATAGCATATCAGTTCTACAGAAAAAGTAACCAAAGAAATTTTATTTTATTACCCCACTTAATGGTCTGTGCAAATTTGCATGGCGGTGACAATAAGGAAGTATAAAGTTGGCTCACTCAATAAGCCTGCTCCGTAGTCAGTGGGTGCTTGGTCAGTCTTGTCGGAGACAACTGGCAACTGGTGTTAGCAGTTGGGATCAGAAACAGCTCCCTCCCTGACCTTTTACTATTTAGGCATTACAGTAAAGATAATTCTGACATCCTAATGATTAGAGAACATTGCGGCAGTCTGAGCAGCCCCCAGTTGGCCTTGTCGCGACATGATCGTGGGGTGCTGTTTGGTTGCCATATAAGCTGGAGGCCTAATGAAGGTCTTCATAGCCGCCATGTTTGTACATCTATTGCACCCTGCTATAAGTTATGATTGGTTGCTAAGGGCCAGAAAGACAGTCTTACTGCTAGACAGTTTTTATGCATAAGGCCCTATGTGTTTACTCTCAGTCAAGTTATTTTGCTTCAATAATGAATAGAAGATCTCCCTAATCTCATAAATCAATGTTAATATTGCAGCAATAAGCGGTCTTGTGAAGGAAAGTGAATCAGTGTTTGGATAAATGGAATCATAAAGGCCAATTAGGTGGATTAAGAACAACATTATTTTTTTCTTTAAACAATTAAATTGTGCAATAAAAAAGACTTGCACCAGACTGAAGAGTCAAATCTTTCTTCTGCTACAAAATACATTACCTGTGTAGTGAGCAAAATCTGAAAACCAAAAAAATATGTATTTTACTGTATTTTTTCATTTTACTTAAAAATACTTCCTATCCCCTTGAAGAAGCACATAGCAAAATGCTCATCAGGATGGTGCACACCTGTCTCTGGAGCCTTCATTGTCTACATACAGTATCTCACAAAAGTGAGTACACCCCTCACATTTTTGTAAAAAAAAAAAAAAAAATCTATCTATATGTAACGGCAGTGGAAGTGGCCCCGGGGGCCCAAAACCGCAAGGATGGTGGAAGCCCCCGGGGAAACCCGGAAAAAAAGTATAAACCCCGTTTAAACCCAGGCCCCCCCCAAAAGGGCGGGATGGACTTGTTTGGCGGCGGGGGAACTCCCAGGTCTTTTTCCAAATGGCGGGACTTCCCTTGCGGGGGGTTTGCCAAGGAAAAAGCGGGGTTACAGAATCGTGGGTTTGGGGCTTTAGTCAGGGACGGGCAAAAGGTCAGGACAGGCAGCAAAAGGTTCGTGGTCAGGAAACGGGAACGAGACTGTTGGTACACGGTAAGGCAAAAAAGGGGAACAAACCTTTCTCAAAAGGGGCTCAGGAGGCACTAAAGACCCGGGCAGAGGGCTCCCCGGGGAGGAGGAGCAATATTAGGGTCTTTTGGCCGGAAAACACCCAAATTACCGGCGCAGGGCCCCTTTAAGGAGGGAAAGGGGGGGCGCGCGCGCCCCTAAAAACCGGGAGCCCCCCAGCAGCCGTGAAAGAGCCCCCCAGGGGGCCCAGGGGGGGGCTGGGTAAGTTATACACCCCGGGGGAAAGGGGCCGCCCCAAAAAGGACCGGGTCACGGACCTTTCCCCCCAAACTCGCCCGCGGCACACGAGTGGGGGGAGGGGGAGGAGGCCCCCCCGCCCCCCCCCCCCCCCCCCCAAAGACCGAGACATGGTCTGCGGTCCCCGCGCTTTTTACAGTCCCCCCCCCCTTAGGCCTCCCCCCTTTTTTCCCCCCCCCGGAGGAACCTCAGAAGGGTTGACGGCCCGGGATGTTGTCCTCCGGCCCCATGCCCTTTTCCTTTCCCCGGGCCCAAACCCCCCTTTCCCTCGAGGGAAAAAAGTATGCTTCCCCCGGGGGACACCTTCATATCCAAGATTTCCCTTTAAACGGGGAAATTAGTAAGTAGCCCCGGGCCCCCGGGGGAAAGGGAGGGGCCTTCCCGAAAAAAACGGTTAAGGACCGGGGGGTTTGAGAAGCGACCCCTAAAAGGATTTTTGGGGTTTAGCATGGAGGGCGGGAGCCCGGGATTTTAAAAGGGCCAAACCGGGTTTAGTCGTCTGAGAACCCAAAGGGCCCTAGGGTAGGGGGGCCCCCCATTTGTAGTTTGGGGAATTTTAAAGCCGACATATTTGGGCAGACAGCCGGGGACTTTATCTGCCAGGAGAAAAAACTGGGGGGGGCTCCTTTCTTACTGCCTGAGTTTTCCTTTGCGTGCCGAAGCACGGAGCAAAGATGGCGGGTCGGGGCCCAAATAGTTTTTTAAAGTCGGGGACCATGTATCTGCAGCAGGAATTCGGATAAAGGGGGCAGGGGGGAGGGGAGGGGCGGGGTGCAGGCCGTACACAATTAAAAAGGGAGGCCCCCGGGGACTGGGAATTGGGGAAATTTTGGTAGGAAAATTCTGCCCATGGGAGTGTCGCCCAGTAATTTGGCGGGGCCGAGACAAAGGGGCGAAAATGGGGTCCCCAGGACCCGGGTTTAACCCTTTCATTTGGGCCCTTTTGTTTTGGGGGGATGGGCCGAGGAAAAATGGGAGTTAAACCCCTCCCAACAGGGAAAGGGGGCCCGCCCAAAATTTGGAGACAAACGGGCCCTCCGCGGTCAGAGAAAATTTTGCAGGGGCATCCCGTGTGGGCCCGAAAGATGTGGTAAAAAAAATATTTTAGCCGGGCGCGGGGCCGAGGACGGGCCCCCGTCAGTGGGAAAAAAGTGACCCATTTTAGAAAAACGATCTGTAACCACCCAAATCCCCGGTGTTACCCAGGGGATGGGGGAAATCGGTTAAAAAATCCACGCAAAAGGCGCCCCAGGGGGCTAGTGGGAATGGGCGGGGAACAGGACCCCGACGGCCTGTGACGAGGTTTTTTGGTTAGGGGAAACAGGTGAAAGGCCTCAACAAATTCCTTAAAACGCCCTTTAGCGAGGTCTGGCCACCAGTAAAACCCGCAGTAGAGGAGATGGGTTTTTCCGGGCGCCGGGATGTCCAGCCCCAAGAGAAATCCCCCCATTTCAGGATCTGTCAAGGGGAGTGCGGGGCCCCGTATTCTTCCCAGGGGGGACTTTTCCGGAGGTCGACAGGGGCGAGAGGATAAGACGCCCCGGGGGTTTTTAAAGTGTCCGGGGAGGGTTTCTTCTCCGCCCAAATCTGAAGCGCAAAGATAACGAATTCCCCCTTTTAAACATTTTTTTTTCCGCCGGACGGAAGGGGTTTTTTGGAAATCAATGGGGTAGAAAAGACCCGGCCCCATCTACCTGGCGTGGATTGAGTCGCGGGGGGCCGTTTGGGGGGTACGGGAAAGGTTTTTGTGGCCCCAGAATAGATACTGTTTGGGATCCCGGGCACCCTCCAGAAAAATAACGCCATTTTTTTTCCGGGGCTAGTTTGGGATGGCTTAAAACCCCCGGGGTCTCCGATGATAGTTCCTTTCCCCCGGGTGAAAAGGGTTTTTTAGAAAAAGCCGCAGGGGGGACTTTTTTTCCCCCTTTCCCCCCTTTTTGCGTGGGGACCGGGCACCGCCCCCGACCGACGGGCGTCTACTTCCTTAAAAGGTTTCCCCCCCCCCCAAACCCCCCCCCCCCCCCCCTTTAAAAGGGCCCCCGGCCGGGTTACGGGGATAAAAAGGCGAGGCAAAGGAAAGACTTAAAACTCGAAAAACCCTTCCTCGGCCCAGGTGGCCAGCTTCGTGGATTACTTTCTTTTTTTGTGAGCGCCACAATGGGTGCCCCCGTGGGAGAAGTGGGGGATAAAACCCCGGGAAAAATTTAAACAAAATCCCGGGAAAGGGTTTTGTATACCCAAGACCAACAGGGCGGGGCCCATTGAAAGGACGGCAGACAGCTTGGCTGGGCCCCATCTGAAACCCCCTTGGTCCGGTTTTAATAACCCCGGGAAATCAGGTGGTTGGTGAAAAAAGCATTTTCCCCAACTTGGGCTATAGGGGGTTTGGCCCCGGAGGCGCCCAGAACCGGGCGGACGTGAAACGGTGAGTTCCAAGTCAAAAGAGTAGACCAAGATTTTCATCTCAGGATACTACGACCCCACGTATAAAAGAGACCCCCGAAGATGTGTTCACAAAATTCCTGGAAGACGGGCGGGGTTTAAAAAGGGCCAAAAGGCATGACCAAGTTTTCCCGAAGTCCCCGCCCCCGGGTTTTAAAAAAAGCGTTTTCCCAAACTCATCCCCCTTTCCGGTGCGGATGAATTTTTAGGCTCCCCTTAAGCCCAATTTGGAAAAATTTTTCCCGGCACCTGTGGGCGATAAAAGAGCTCAGGAATAAAAGGGCAAAGGATACCAAATTCTTCCCCGTGATCTTAAAAAGGGCCCCCAAAATCAATCAGGGTCGCGGGGGGTCCCCGTCCTTTTTTTTCCACGAAGAAAAATCCCGCCCCGGGGGAGAGGAGGTTTTCCGTATGAACCCCTTTGGGGGTTTCCCCCCGAATTTATTCAGCTAGTTGAGCCCGGCAATGGACGGGGGGATGACTCAAACCTCGGGGGGCCTGGTCCCCGGGGCAGTAGGTCGACCCGGGCCCCTGGTCGATGAGGGGAAGGATCCCCGTTTTCCCTTTCTCCGAAAATACATGGCAAACCCCCGGGTTAATCGACGGGCCCAGGCCGGCCAATAGTTTGCGGGGGGTTGTGCGAGAGTGGGTAAGCACCGGGCGAGGTGCCCCGGGAAAGGCTCGGCATTTGGGGCCCCCCAGCGAGTGACTTAAACCCGAGGTCCAGTCTAGTAGGAGAGGGGAGTCGCGCCAGGGAAGCCCGAGAAAAAAAGCCCCGAAGAAGAGCGTGGAAAACACGTAAAAGGCGATTTTCCCCCTTATGTGGGACTCCCACGTGAAGGGACAAGGTTTTGGTGAAAAAACTGAATATTTGCCCGCTTAGCAGTCGCCGCGGGCCCGAGGAGATGACCGGGGGTTTTTTCCAACCGGACCCCCCCGGGAAAAACGGAACTGGGGGACACCAAGGAGCGGTAAATAAATTTTCCCGGCGACCCCGAACCCCAGGAAGGCGGAGGTCCGGAATGAGAGGCCAGCACAGTCCCGACTTGAATGGAAACCCTCATGCGTGGAGAGGGGGGGAATTTTTACCCAGGCCGCCTCTCCCACGAACCCTAGGTGCGGGGTTCCCCGGGGTTTTTTTGGCCCCGTGGGGGACAATTCCTCCGGAATGCTCAGGACGGGCCCCAGTAGAGGCACAGGTTGCCAGAAAAGACGCAGGGCCCGTTCTTTTCTCTGAGAAAAAGTAACCCTTTTCGACCTGCTGGGTCCCAAAAAGGGAGTGGTGCGGATTGCGTAGGTTGTCTCTGGAAAAAACCCCGGGGGCCCGGCAGGATTCCGGGTTTGGGCGTCCCCATCTGTTCCTTTCCGGGGGAACCCTCTCGTCTCTCGGGGGAAGCGCAAATTTAATGCGGGGAGAACTGAAATTAACCCCCCCTGAAGGGGGACGGGATGTCTCTTGCGGGCCCGCACATCCTTAATCCTACCCAGAGACCCCCTTTTTAACGTGGCGCCAGGGCAAACCTCTTTTCCCTGGGTTTTTTTTTAATCTGAGGCTATTGGGGCGGAACTTCACTGCGGGGAAATCCCCAAACCCACGAGTCTCCCTGGGAAAAGGTGAGGGGGGGGCACCGGGAGGGGGATGCCCGGGCCGGTTCCCCCAAAAAAAGTGCGGAACTCCTGGGGAAAAAGGGTGCAGAAACCGAGGTTTACAGGGTCCCTTGCGATCCCACGAGGTTTTGGCCCCTGCTAAGGGCCCTTTCCCGGGGAAAACGGCTGACCACGAATGGGCCCTTGGAACGGGTTCCCTAAAAAGGGAATGGGGCCGCCATTAATTCAAGGGGGCCTTTTAGCCTGGGTGATGAAGCCCCGGGACTGTTGGAGTCCCCTTCAAACTTTGGGCGGTAGCGGTAAACCCAAACTTTTGGGGCCCACCGTTGGGATGGGCGGGGGGGGGGCGGTTAGCCACAGGTGGGTTGGCCCGGGAGCGGCTGGTTTTGCCAGAATTGCGTAACATACGGTCCAAAATGGTCCAACGTTGGGGCCTGTTGCGCAAAAAATTTACGTGCTGGGTTTCGGACGACTGCGGCAAGGTTTCCCCTTCACCAGGCAAAGGGACCTTTGGGGGGATCCATGGCCGGACTTTCGTTTAAAGGCAGTGGGAAATGGATCCCCTTTGGGGCCCCCGCAAGCGATGGTGGAAGCCCACGCCAGGGAACGGAACTAAGGGGAAAAAACCCGGGTTTTTACCCGAGCCCCCGGGAAAAAACGGGGGTGGACTTGCGGGGGCGGAGAACTACCAGGTCGTTTCCACTGGGGGGGACTTTCTTGCGGGGGTTTTTGGGGGGGGGGGGGGTTTGTTTGGGGTTTTTTTTGGGGGGGGGGTTGGGGGGGGTTAAAGGGGGGGGGCGGGGGGGGGGGTTTTTCGTTTGGCGGCGGGGGGGGGGGTTTTGGGGGGGGAAGGGGGAAGGCCCAAAAATGGAAAAGGGAAACGTTTCTCTAAAATCAGGGAAAGGGAAAAAGGGCCGGCAGAAGGGGCGCCCGGAGGAGGGGCCCAAAAAACAGGGCCCCAAACGCCAAACCGGGGCCGAACCCTGGGGGGGGGCCCCCCCCCTTTAAGAGAGGGGAAGGCTGGGGCGCGCGCGCCCTAGAGAAAGGGAAACGCGGGCCCGGCAGCCGGCAGAGCGCGCCAGGAGTCAGGGGCGGGGCTGGGGAAATTCATCACGCCGCGGGGCGGCGCGACAAACCCGGGCCGGGTCACGGACCGTGCCGCCCCCGCCCGGGGGCCCCGAGTGGGGGGCGGGGGAGAGCCGGGGGCCCCCAGACCGAGACAAAGGTCTGCGGTGCCGCGCGGGTTTCCCTTAAAAATATATAATTATATATATATATATAATATATATATATATATATAAAATAAATAGGGAAAATTTTTTTTTTTATGGGCAACAGGTGGGGTTTAATAGTGTTTTAAAATAAGTGTGAAAATAAGAACCCCAAATTTTTCCATGTATCCTAGGTTTGCAGTAGTGCTTTTTTTCCCAAATTTTTCCCATGTCCTCTTTGATAGTTTTTCCCTTTGTCCATAGTGGCCACTTTTATTTGAATTTTTAAAAGTCTATATGTAAAATTTCGCCACAACAATGGCATTTGTTTTTTTCAAAACAAAAATTTTTCGATGGGCAAAACAATTTTTGTTTTTTGATTTTTGTAGGGGGGAGTGGCAGCCCCCCATTTTGGTTTTTTACCCCACCCCCTTCCTCGGTTTTAAATCAGTGCATTTTTTCTTTGAAGCAAAGGGATCTTCGCTCCCTGAAGTATGCAGGGCTGAACAGGACCCCAAAAAGAGGTAACAGTTTGCGTAGGGGCCCACGTACTGGGGTAAACCCGTGAAGTTGGGGGGGTGGGTTTTTTAAACATTTTTTTTTGGGCCAAAAAATGTAAACTAAGAACCTAAATTTTTTCTTTTATCCTAGTTCAGTAATTTCTTTTTCCAAATTTCCTATGGGCCTCTTTTATGTTTCCCCTTTGTCCATAGGTGCCACTGTTATTTGAAATTTTAAAAAACCCATGGGGCTCAATAGTCTGCATTTTTCCCTTGCAGAGCTGGGGTCCTGGATTCAAATTTCACCGAGGACCATATCTGCAAATATTATGTTCTTCTTGTGTTTGCAAAGGGTTTTCCCCCCCAAATCCAAAAAACAATTTCTATTGGCTAAACTGAAATTTTAGATTTTTAATCCCCCAAAGGGGGCCCCAGGGACCAAAAAAAAGATGTTAAATTTTGGAACGTAAAAATCCCTGGAAATTTCCCCGACCCCACTTCCAGCCTTCTTTATGTCATGCAGTTGTGTTTTATCTCTGATATTGTAGTAATCAGGTCATTTGGGTTCCCCCACATGAAAAAATTTTTTTCTTTAAAAAAAAATCCATTGGATTTTGTCTCAATGTAGGGTTTGGCTTCAGATTTTTTTGTTTTGTTCATCCTGAAAATTTTGAAGGGAATTTTGCAATGAACATCCTCACTGGATGTGAAATTTCTGCAGAAAACCAAAATTTTATGTAAAATTCACACCCTGGGGATAAGATTTGTATAAATATTATCATCTTGCCTATTACTGAAGTCTGCTGTAGATTAGATCTGGACAGAATTCTCAGCCATTCTGTCCTATGTGGATTATCCTTACAGTTTGTATTTGTAGAGGCACGAGTTCCTGGCCAAGATGGAACAAGGACCAAGCCTTCGAAATTTGGATTTGTGAGCAAGACCTGCACACCGTATTTGTAAGACGGTAAATATGTACCTGGTCAGTATTGTACTGGGGTGCCATGGGCACACCAGTGGAACTGATTCTTGGTTACCACCAGTGAAGCTGATTTTTGGGGCTCACCAGTGGAAATGAGTCTTGGGGCCCACCAGTGGTCTGACTCTTGGGGCCCACCAGTTGAGCTGATTCTTGGTGACCACCAGTTGAGCTGATTCTTGGGGCCCACCAGTTGAAATGAGTCTTGAGGCTCACCAGGAGAATTGATTCTTTGAACTGGCAGTGGAGTTGATTCTATGGGCCCACTAATGGAACTGATTCTTAGAATCAGAAGTTGATTCTTGGGATCCACCAGTGGAGTTGATTCTTGGGGCCCACCAGTGAAGTTGATTCTTGGATCCACCAGTGGAGTTGATTCTTGGGGTCCACCAGGGGAGTTTATTCTTGGAAAACACCAGTGGAGTAGATTCTTGGTGCCCAATCAGTGGAGTTGATTCATGTACATAACTGCCTATGACTCTTGTATTTTGCCTCTTGCTTAATGCCTCTCTTTCTCTACCTTCCTCCATGAAAAACAGCCCCAGGCTCATAATGCCCAATGGCCACAGGGGTTTTTCTCTACTTTGTGGGCCAGACCAAGCATTATCCTGGTCAAGATTGTATCGAAGAGCAGAGTATATTCACAACTAACAGATTTCTTTCACTTTCTTATTCATCTGAATGAAACTCACAGAAATATATGTTTCTGCTGCAAACAGAACCGTAATCAATTCTATGTGACTTATTTTTAGTTTTGAAAATGTCTCCAAGAAATTTGCAGGCCCTGTGTCTGCAAGAGTAAGACCCAGGATTTAAACCCGAGAGAGCAATTCTCAGCACCACTTTTTTCAGCACTCCTGTTGCTGCGTCTTTAAAAATGTAAACCACATCATCAATACAAAAAGCAGAATAATGTAAAATATATAAAACACCTGAACACAGGGTCAAGGACAGGTGTGCATGTAGATGTAGATGTCTTGTCCTTTTCAGTCAAGGACAGTCACATGTTACTTCTTCATCATGACCAATACACCTAACCAGCAATACCACCGTATAGTGAGCCTATAGTAGTCAGATTCCACAGGTAAACTGCAGGGCATTATCATGCTACAGACTGCACAAACGAATACAGTGTTGATCAGACATCATCACAGACAAAATACATAACAAGTAAGATCTGTCACCTCTCTTGACACATCTACTCAGAGCTATCATTTTACCATTTACACACAGATCCTACAAATATTACATCTCTTTCTCAAATGGGTTCTCTTCACATACAGAATGTTACTGCCTCTCCCTAACATTATGGGAAAGTCTAAAGAAATCAGCCTATGTATCAGGAAGAGAATTGTGGACTTGCACATGTCTGTTTCATCTTTGGATACAATTTCCAAATACCTGAAGGTGCCTCTTTTATCTGTACAAACAAATATACACAAGTACAAAGAAGATGGGAATGTCCAGCCATCATATCTCCCAGAAAAGAGATGGATTCTGTGTCTCAGAGATTAACATGTTTTGGTCCAACATGTGCATATCAACAATAAAACAAAAGCAAAAGAACTCGTGAAGATACTGGCGGAAGCTGGTAAGATTGTGTCATTATCCACAGTGAAACGAGTACTGTATCAACATGGGTTGAAAGGCCACTCTGCCAGGAAGAAGCCATTACTCCAAAAGAAACATATAAAAGTCAGATTAATGTTTGCAAATGCACAGGAACAAAGATCTACATTTTTGGAGACATGTCCTGTGGTCTGAAGAAACTAGAATTGAACTCTTTAGCCATAATGACCATCATTATGTTTGGAGGAATAAGGGATAAGTTTATAAAACTAGGAACACCATCCCAACTGTGAACCACGGGGGTGGTAGCATCATGTTGTGGGGTTATTTTGCTGCAGGAGGGACTGGTGCACTTTACAAAATAGATGGCATCATGAGAAAAGAGGATTATGTGGTAATACTGAAGCAACATCTCAAGACATCCACCAGGAAGTTAAAGCTTGGGAAGAAATGAGTCTTCCAAATGAACAATGACCCGAAGCTACTGCCAAACTGGTTACAAAGTGGCTTAAGGAGAACCAGGTCAATGTTTTGGAGTGGTCATCACAAAGACCACTGATCTCAATCCTACTGAAAAGTTTTGGGCAAAGCTGAAAAGGCAGGTGTGAGCAAGACAACCTACAAACATGGCTCAGTTATACCAGTTCTGTCAGAAGGAATGGGCCAAAATTCCTACCAACTATAGTGAGGCGCTTGTGGAAGGATCCAAGATGTTTGACCCAAGTCCTACAGTTTAAGGGCAAAGCTACCAAATACTAATGAAATGAATGGAAACTTTTGACTTTGCAGAAATTTATAAAATGCATTAAAAAGTCTCTCTCTCTCATTTTTCTTGCATTTGGCAAATATAAATAATTTTGGTTCCTAATTGACCTAAAATGGGGAAGGTTTATTCTGATTTCATGTCAGATAGTGAGAAAAACATGCAGATGGGGCTTTTTATATAGTATATGTAAACTTCTGATTTCAACTGTTGATAGATAGATGCCCATCATAACAGTGCCTACTATAGCAGTTAGAGATGGGCGAATCGATTCTAACGAAAGTGGAATTCGTTTAGAATTTCAGGAAAACTTCGGTTCGGAACGAAGTCGAACTTTGGGGTACTTCGGGTGAACGAAGTGTGCTTTTGATTGATAAAATGGCTGCAAGCACATGGCGCTACAGGGGGCAAAGCACTTGGGAGGAAGAAGGGCATAGCCTGCAGGGACATGTGCAGAGGTGAAGCCAATCAGAGACCGGCGGGATTCTGTGAGTCACCGCACTATATAATTTCCGGGCGCGATGCTGGGAGCTCACACTCTCTCACTGTGCTCATCAGGGAAGGTGCTGCCGCGGCTGATAGCTCTTACTGAAGAATTGATTTTTATATTGCGATTTCTGTGGGGTGTCACAGCTTGTCTCAGAGACTGTTCTCTTAATGTTCTATTTCTATTGTTCTATTCCAAGTTCTATTCCAAGTGGGATCTAAGCCAGTTCGTGTTGTATTCATTTAAAGAAACAGCGTTTTTACAATACAAATACCCATAGTTGCCAACTTTCGAAAATGAAAAAGCAGGAGAATTTAGTGGGCGGCGCCCCTTCAAAAAAGCCACACCCCCTCCACCAAAAATGCAATAACGGCTTTGGAAGAAAGCCGGTAGATGCCCTTATACCCAGGTAGTAGCCCCCTTTACCAGGTAGTGCCCCTTACAGGCCGGTAGATGCCCCTTGTAGCCAAGTAGATCCCCCCTCTGTACCCAGGTAGACCCAAAATTTGTAGCCAGGTAGTTGCCCCCCTTTGTTAGCCAGGTAGGTGCCCCCCATTGTTAGCCAGGTAGGTGCCCCCCATTGTTAGCCAGGTAGGTGCCCCCATTGTTAGCCAGGTAGGTGCCCATCATTGTTAGCCAGGTAGGTGCCCCCTTTCTGTTTGCCAGGTAGGTGCCCCCATCTGTTTGCCAGGTAGTGCCCATCTTTTTGCCAGGTAGTTGTCCCTTCTGTTGCCGGTAGATGTCCCCTCTGTTGCCAGGTAGTGCCCCCCTCTGTTGCCAGGTAGTGCCCCCACGGTTAGCCAGGTAGTGCCCCCTTTGTTAGCCAGGTAGTGCCCCCATCGGTTTGCCAGGTAGATGCCCCCGCGGTTGCCAGGTAGTGCCCCCTCTGTTGCCAGGTAGTGCCCCTCTGTTAGCCAGGTAGTGCCATCTGTTAGCCAGGTAGTGCCCCCATCTGTTAGCCAGGTAGTGCCCCCATCTGTTAGCCAGGTAGTGCCCCCTCTGTTGCCAGGTAGTGTCCCTTGTTGCCAGGTAGTGCCCCCTCTGTTGCCAGGTAGTCCCCCCATCTGTTGGGCCAGGTAGTGCCCCTTTGTTGCCAGGTAGTCCCCCTCTGTTGCCAGGTAGATGTCCCTCTGTTGCCAGGTAGTGCCCCTTGTTGCCAGGTGGGTGCCCCCTTTGTTGCCGGTAGATGTCCCCTCTGTTCCCAGGTAGTCCCTTTTCTGTTGCCAGGTAGTGCCCCCTCTGTTGCCCAGGTAGTGCCCCTCTGTTAGCCAGGTAGTGCCCCCATCTGTTACCCAGGTAGTCCCCCCATTGTTGCCGGTAGGGGCCCCTTTGTTGCCGGTAGTGCCCCTCTGTTGCCAGGTAGTTGCCCTCTTGTTGCCAGGTAGAGCCCCTAAGCTAATTTAAAAATTTAAAATAAAAATCACTTACCTTACCAGGCTCCTGCAGGGGTTGGCGCCTCCCGACCGATCTCTTCAGCGGCGCAGGGGGAAGTGAGAGCAGCCGCGCGTAAACTCCCCTGCAGCCGCGCGTCATTCCCCCTGCGCCGTTGACCTGTAGTACGGCGCACACCCCGGCGCCGTACATACAGGGAGAGGGGGGAGGAGGGAGCGATCCCTCCTGCCCTCCCCCCGCACAGTGAGACCGCGGGCGGGTGAGCGGCCGCTGCGGCCGCTGCACCCGCCTGTAGGAGCGGTTCCCGCGGCGCAAGAGTAGCGCACCAGCGCTACTCTTGCGCCGCGGTAATTTAATAGGACCCCCGCCGCCTGCAGGCGGCGGGGGGAAATGCCAACCCCCCCGGGAGGGCGGGAGGGGACCCCAAATAGCGGGACCCCCCGCCAAAAACGGGAGGTTGGCATGTTTTGCAAATACCACTTCATTTTTGCTGCTAATTCTTATTGCGAAATTTTTACATCCAGGGGTTTAAATTTAAAGCGTTGTTTTGTGGTGTGCTGCCCCCAAGAAACCGTTTTTTTCATCCCCCAAAATATATAAATTTTTCCTGTAGCCAAATTCACAAGAAAGGGTTAATTACAATTTGTATCTCTTGTTGTGTGGCGTAGAAAAACACGCAATTGTAACACGCTACAATGCTACTAGTTTATGCGGCTCAATTCTTTGGCGCAATTTACATCCAGGGGTTAAAATTAAGCGTTGTTTTGCTGGTGTACTGACAAAAATAAACCGTCTTTTTCAACCCCAAAAATATTTACATTTTTCCTGTAGCCTAATTCATGTTCGAAGGTTAATTAAGCCTGTTTGTGCTTTTACATTTAGTAAAAAAACACAGTGTTTTAAAACGACACATACAAGTAAACTTTTCCTGGCCATTTGTGGAGCGCAAATTTTATGCAAGGGTTACCCAAGCTTGTTACGGGGTTCATTTGGAGTAAAAAAACAGGGTGTATATCATATACAGATATCCATCATCAAACAGTGTCTGTACATTTTAGAACAAACAGTATGTCAGACAGAGGGTGGCAGGCTCTGCACCTGCGAGTGGCAGTGGCACAAACATTCCTGGAACAGGCCCAGGTCGCAGCACAGCAAGGGGACGTCGCAGCAGGGGTCACTCGGTGAGGCCACAACTGCCGCTGTCATCAAGCGGCCGTGTGGTGTTCAGCAACCCAAGGGTTCTTGATTTGGTTGACTAGGTCATCCTCTTCCTCCCGGGATGACATCTGACAACCCCAGCCAAGAGTCGGTGGGAAACCTCAGACACAACCATTAGTTGGCATGGGCCCGGAGCGGGGTCAGCGGCCCTCACCTGTCCTCTGCCCGCCTCTGTCCCATCCGGTTCCCTCAGCCAGAGATCTAGTATGTGGTCTGGGCTCAGCGCCACTATATGCGAGGATGAACAATTTGGGAAAGGGCAGTCAGCAGCTACTTGGCAGCGAAGAAATGGGGCCAATATCGCCTGCTTCTTGCAGTAGGATAGGATTGCAGTATAGATGTGGAGAGTGGCATGGGAGGTAATGTTGTGAGAGGTCAGCCTTGGCATCCCAAAGCCCGTGATGAGGACAGCAGTGACGATGAAAACACAAATAGATTGATGATGTAGCCGACCCCCATTTGGGAGACGGGTGAGGCAAGGGCCTTAAATCAGTCAGGAGAAAGAGGGCGTCAGCTTGCGGTCAGGCAGCAGCGCACCCGCAAGTGGGTCGTGTGGGTGAGCAGCAGGATGCAGCAGTGTGGGTGGGGCAAGCGGCCGGGGGTAAAAAACCGCTTCGCGATCCCCGAAGGGCAGCACAGGGGCTCAGCGAGGCAGCGGCGGCAGTAGTCACTCAGTGTGGAGGTTGGCGTGGGAAATCGATACTCGGCGGTGTGGCAGTTCTTTTCCAAGACACCGGAGGAGCGAATATGGGTATATGTAGATCTGTAAGCAGAAAGTGAAGCGTGGCCAGGGAGCTACCCTTGGCACCACGGCCCTCGCGTCAACACATGTCTCGTCACCATCCGGTGGCCTGGGAGAACGTGGTCAGATTGTGGTGGTCCATCCTGCCGCCGCAGCAACAGCAGCCTGGCAGCGCGCAGTGGCATGCATGCCATTGCAGCCAGTCAAGGCTCCACCACTTGCAGAAGGGAGCTGTTTCTCTTTGACATCATCTCCCGTTCCAGTTTCTCTGCTCCTCGTACTCATGGAGCCCGCAGTCGTTCAGCGAGGCGATTGCAAAAGGACAACAGTATGCGTCCAACCCTCCTAAGGTGCAGCAGCTGACCGTTTCTCCTGTCCAAGTTGTTGGTCCTTGCAGTCCCTTTCCCTTTCCAAATGGTGGACTCTGCACCGTTCAGAGAACTAATGGCTTGTGCCGGCCGAGATGAGAGTTCCCTGCCGTTATTTCTTTTCCAAAAGGCAGTACCAGCACTTCATAAATATGTAGAACAGAAGGTGGGCCAGTCCTTGAGCTTATCGGTTTGTTCCAAGGTGCACGGCAGCGCGGCGTCTGGAGCTGTAACTATGGTCAGGGCCAGTTTCATGTCCTTTACGACCCCTGGGTGAATGTGCTTCCTGCCCCGGCACACCAACAACTTGGACAGGAGACGCCGCTTTCTCCTCCCCGTTTTTCAAACTGCTGCACCTGCGCCCAAAGTCCGCCTCCTCCTCCTCCACCATCACCACCATTCAGCCTCCACAAGTACTGCTCCATCATACCACATGTGTAGGGCACAGCGGTGTCACGCAGTTTAACTGGCTTGCCTCGGGAACGAAGTCACACAGGGGAGGAACTGCTCCGCGTCATGCAGCAAGAAACGTGTGTGGCTTTTTCCGCGCCAACTGCAAATCGGAACCATGGTGACGGACAATGGAGGAACCATGGGGTCCGCGCTGCACCGAGGAGGGATGGTCCATGCGCCCTGCATGGCGCACGTGTTCAATCTGGTTGTGGGAAGGTTCCTGAAATCTTCCACCGATCTTCAGAACTTCTGAAAATGGCCAAGGGGAAAATGTGCATGCACTTTATCCATTCGTACAAAGCCAGGAACACCCTCCTCGAGTTGCAGCGGCCAGAACGGCCTCCCCAACACACTTGATATGCGATGTTTCCACCGGCTGGGAAATTCCAGCCTGCACATGTTTTGGGCGACTGTGTGAACAGGGGAAGGCCATTAATGATTTTTTGATGATCCAGGCAGACAGAAGTCTCCCCTGTGTAACTTTGATGTCAGCCAGTGGCAGCTAATGCGTGACACCTGCCGTTTGTTGAGGCCATTGTGGAGGCGAATTATTTGTCAGTCGCCAGAATACGGGATGAATAACATCATTCCACTGCTTCATGGCCTGGAACAGATGCTGAAAAATCTGTCTGGGCAAGGGACTGTAGACGTGGCGACTACATCTCGTGGCCACATGGGTCCGGTGGGGACTGAAAGGAGGAGGAGGAGGAGGACATTGGAGCAGAAGCATTGTCTGGTGATAAAAGAGTGGTTTTCTACCCAGGTGACAAGAGAGGAGGAGCAGGGCAGCTGGAGGAGGTGGATGGGGTGAGGAAGACGAGGCAGATGACCCCCAAGCACCGTGGCAGTATACAGTGGAAATGGAGGCAGGGAGCCCCTCGGAGTCACTTGTGCAGATGGCCCGCAGCATGCTTATTTGCCTGGCTAGTGACAGCCGAATAGTCAGCATCCCGGGAGAGGGTGATTGACTTCTGGCTCTCCACCCTATTGGACCCTCGCTACCGGGTCCAAAATGGGAGCCTTTTTCACCAGCTATTGAGAGGGAAGACAAACTCAAATTTCTATAGGGAAATCTCCGTAAAATCAGTTGGCTGCTGTATGTGTGGCATCGTACCTCCTCTGACAGGGTTCTGACCCGGGGGGTTCCTCAGCGCTATGTACTACTGCCGCGGCGCTGGGGGAAAGGGGGGGGGGTAGGAGCAGTACCCGCTCCATCAGTAGTAACCTAAGTCTGGAGTCACTGATGACAGCTTTCCTTCACCCCCCTAGTGAGGAGGGCAGTCCCAGCAGCAGCAGCAGCAGGACCTGGAGCAGGTCCTGAACCAACAGGTTGTGGCCTACTTGACAGAACTCTGCCACCTCAGTTAGAAGATCCGCTGGACTACTGGGCAGCCAAAAATGGATGTGTGGCGCAACTTGCCGAGTTTGCAGTGGAGACAGCTGTCCTGCCGGCCAGTATTGTGGCATTCAGAGCGGGTGTTCAGTGCGGCGGGGGCCATCATTACCCACAAGGAGAACCCGCTTTGTCCACGGGAATGTGGAAGAATGACCTTTGTCAAGATGAATCAGGCGTGGATCGGCCAGGATTTCCCCACACCAATGCCTTAGGGGTCAGTGGGTTCAAACTACCTGCCCCAGCCACCCATTCTGTTTCCGCCCCCACCTGATGCCACACATATGCTGACAGTTTCTCCATCTGCCTACCACCATCTTTACCAGGGACTGGTATTGCCACCCACCTCAACACTTTGTCATTGTGCCACTCTAGGACCTCATGCTGCTGCTGCTTTTTGCCGTGACATCCACACTGTGTCATTGTGCCCCTGTCTGACCTCATGCTGCTGCTGTGGCTGCTGCCCTGTCCTCCACACTGTGTCATTGTGCACTGCTGTCCATGCTGCTGCCGCCGTGCCTCCGCTCTCAGTCATTGTGCCACTCTGTGGCTTCCTCCTGTTTTGCACCTCCAAAAATGTCATTGTGCCACTGCCTGAAACTCTACTGCTGCCGCCGTGACCTCCACACTGTGTGATTGTGCCACTCTGTGGTTAATACTGTTTTGCCGCCTCCAGAATGTCATTGTGCCCACTGCCTGATCTCATTGCTGCTGCTGTCGTGACCTCCACCTGTATCATTGTGCCACTCTGTGGCCTAAATATGTTTTGCCGCCTCAGAATGTCATTGTGCACTGCCTGACCATACTGCTGCCGCCCTGACCTCCCCTTTGTCATTGTGCCACTCTGTGGCTTCCTCGTGTTTTGCCACCTCCAGAATGTCATTGTGCCACTGCCTGACCTCATGCTGCTGCCGCCGTCACCTCCACACTCTGTCACTAATGTTGCCACCTGAGCTCTCAGCTTGTTTTTTTCCAGCTTTCGCTGGCATGACTTTATCAGGCTACATTCCCGCTTGAGTTTTTTGGTCAGTTTTGCCCTCTTAAGTGCCCAGGGAATTTTATAGTGAAGCGATTCTAAGAGCGGCGGCAGTCATCTGCGTGTCATACTAAAACACAACATTGTATGAAGACCTAACCAAGCTCCCTCTGCATATTTAAGCATGGCACAATGTTCTACAGCACCCTGCAGGCTCTGTGCAGCCTGGAAATAGCTGCTTTTTAACGCGATTCGTGCCGAAGTAATTCGGACCGAATTTATTTTTGTCGGAAAATTCGGCGAAGTGACCGAATCGAATTTTTGAGAAATTCGCCCATCTCTAATATCAGTGTCAGCCATATAGTTCCCACCATAACAATGTAAGCGATACAGTGCCCTACCATAAAAGTGCCAACCATACAGTGATTCAAATGTTGCTTCAATAACGAGACATATAACTTGTGCATTTTCAAAATCACTCTATATTAAAAATTTGCATTTTTTCAGCAAACAACACAATATGTGCACCAATGTTTCTTATTCATCTTACTCTGGATATTCACCATGCATATTATCTTCATTTCAAGATTGAACAAACATTATTAATGCAGCAGCAATAGCAAAATTGTTTTCATATATTCGAATGACTAAAAGTCCAAATAAGCAGCACAGACATAGCAGCAGTAAGTAAATATACGCATTGGAGATGGTGTTTAGCCTGCAACATTTCGAGGGATTTACCGACACTGCACCCTCTTTGTCAAGCGTGTGAGTAGTTCTGTAGATCCTCCTCCTTTTATACGTAATCAAACAGGACGTAAGCAAAACTGCTTCTTTATTTGAACCTTACACTATTTTCTATACATCTAATCTTAACCTTTCCTTATACTTATTAAAACACTATTATGATGACCCCTTATTCTAAACTATCTCAATACTATCAACTACAAATTTAAAACTCTCAACACCATCTCGATTAGAGGAATGCACTCCATCGGCATTCCTCGTTTAACCCTATAAGGGGCCGTTCACACGGCTTATTTCGCCGCGGATTGGAGCCGTACTGCGCGCCGGATATGCGCTGCAGTACGGCTCCAATCCGTCGCAGTAATTACGGTAATCCACAGGTCTCATAGAGAACAGTGGATTCCGTCACTCCTACCCGCTCGGCGAATCCGCCGGGCGGGGAGAAAGTGACATGCACATTATCCAGGCGCAAAACGCGCCGTGGATAATGCAAGTCTATGGGATCGGCGGCCGCGCCGCCGCCCGGGCCCCTGGCCCGCCCCCCCCCCCCCCCCATAATCAAGCCGTAATTGCGAGCGCAATCCGGCTCGCAATTACGGCTTGAATAAGCCGTGTGAACACGGCCTTAAGGTGTTAGGGCTTCCATTTTAGTGATCCAGTAGACCTCTCTTTGTAACAGCTGCTTCATGGTTATAGTCTGGTCACTGCCCTCCACCTTTTCAAGGACACACCATTTAAGCTCGCTGACATTGGGTCTAAATGTAGCAAAATGTCTAGCGACTGAGGTTTCACCGAACTTCTTTTTTTCACCTTCAACCATACAGTGCCCACCACAGCAGTATCTTTAAATGACTCACAACTCTATGTAGTATGTGTTTGAGACCCACCACAGCAGTGTCAGCCATACAGTGCCAGCCATACAGTTCCCACCATAACAATGTCAACAATACAGTGACCCATCATAAAGGTGCCAGCCATACAGTGCACACCATAACAGTGCCATCATTTAAATGCAGATGTAAAAAAAATGAATATTACTTTCTGAAGTATGAGGATAGAGACATAGCAGATTTGTGTTCTGATGGCTGGAGGCTACACAGAGGGGCACTAGGAGCTACAAATTCTGCACTGGTTGATAAGTGTGATATTTAGTAGGAACACATCTCTAAGTTCTTAGACAAAGTTTAGCATTAGTCTACGGAAGACCTAATAAATTGACCCTTATAACTTCATCATAGCAGACATAGAACTCTCTCTACAAATGCACAAAAATGTGTCGCCTTTGAGTATTAATAGAGAAAAACAGACCTCTGACCTCTGTTAGCAGAAAATCTGGACAAAATGTATCATTTCACACAAGACTTTTCATCTTCTTTGTACAGTTTTTAAATTCTTCCCAAAACAACAAATTTTGTAACTTTTGATTAAATGCCGGGCTATGAGCATCTATTTTCTCAATTAATTTGTGAAACCTTTTTACTTTCTATGAGTAAAACAACACACCAGTACTAAAAGAAGGAAAGTAGGTCTATAGACCTTTGACATTCAAGTTATGAATACATTAACTTTAAATAATAATGTATAGTTATGTTTTGAAGAAATAGAAATATTAGTTAAAATTTGAAGAAATAGGCAATTTAATTTTGCATTTATAAAAGAAACACACCTCCTAAAAGGAATAAACTGAATGAGAATTCTGACAATGTAAGCTAAGCAGAGTTGTCACTTTAATGTAAGTGGTTATGCTTTTCTGATTAACATGTAATTAAATGGTAATTTTCAAGCCTCACTTTTAGATCAAAAGAAAAAAACTCACTCAAGGGTGTTCAGAACATATCAACGGCTTATCAAATGTGAACAGCATGTTAAATGCTTTTACAAATTTTCAAATTACAACATCTAAGTTGTTTGGTTTTATACTATGAACTAAAATAATGTTACATAAACGCATATAAGAAAATAAAATTACTCCAAAATGCAAATTTTGTATCATCATCTTCTCTTCAATAAACACGTGGATTAATTTTTAATCACTGCATAATGAAAAATTCTACAATTTTCAAAGATGCAGACAAAATTTTAAACAGCAAACAAATCTGAAACATGCACTATTAGTTTTTGAAAGCCATAGAATCATACAGTATCATTTATTTTCACCCGTCCTTAAAGAGGACCTATCACCTCCAGGTAAACCTCATGAAGTAACAGGAGTCTAAAATACAAACACTTCCTTAAATATGCTTCATTAGGAAAATCAAACCATTTCGACCATTTGAGTTTTTTAAAAAAAACGCTGGCCGTTTAAGACAGCTCTGGCCAAGTTGGCACATGACAGCTTGATGGATCGCTTTGTTGACAGCTCTGTGAAACTAACTGCTGCTGAGCTGGAAGAGTCCACTGTGAAAGGGGGAGCCAGGAAATTTACATCATGTGCACATGGATAAACTCTGGGCTGCTATTTCTGTGCTGGACATAACACTAGCAGCAGTGTAATTTGGATGCCTGTAAACCTTGTCACACTGTGTCCTCAGTGTGCTGTGCCTGCTGTAGTGTATGTAGCGAGAGACTCGGATTACCCTGTACAAGCAGCTATATCCTCAGCTCCCCCTGCACAGTTGGTAACTCCCAACAGAAAGAATCCTGCTACATAATCAGCTCTGCTAAGAAAGTGAAACTAAAATCTGATCAAAAGATGTTTAAGCTGCCCACGACTTTCAACGTGATCTCAAAATCGGGCAGTCCTATCCTATCTTTACCTCTCAATCGAGCCAATCAGGCCTCCCGCTGGGTCAACCGACCTCCATTATTCAGAGAGAAAAAATAAAAAACACCCAACCTGCAAGCTGCCCTGCTTATGACAGCCTATGAGAGTGGGCAGGGACAGAAACACAAAATGGAAGCACCTTTTCTTTCCCATATAGGTTAAAATCAATGTACACCAAGTATAACGTATGTTTCTGCACACAAAAACATTTCTGAAAAAACGTATGCAAACCTGGGTGCCACTGGCAGGGCTGCGGCACACATGTAATTATACATGTACGCACACAGACCGCCGCCAGCGGCACATTTCTGCAAAAAGGGCAATACACTACGTGGAAATCCCTAAAGAAGCATTTATGCTATCTATCATACATGAAAAAACTTTGAGACTCTCGGTTCACAATAGCCCTGCCAGTGGCACCCAGGTTTGCATACGTTTTTTCAGAAATGTTTTTGTGTGCAGAAACATACGTTATACTTGGTGTACATTGATTTTAACCTATATGGGAAGGAAAGGGTGCTTCCATTTTGTGTTTCTGTCCCCGCCCACTCTCACAGGCTGTCATAAGAAGGGCAGCTTGCAGGTTGGGTGTTTTTTATTTTTTCTCTCTGAATAATGGAGGTCGGTTGACCCAGCGGGAGGCCTGATTGGCTCGATTGAGAGGTAAAGATAGGATAGGACTGCCCGATTTTGAGATCACGTTGAAAGTCGTGGGCAGCTTAAACATCTTTTGATCAAAATATGTGAACCGAGAGTCTCAAAGTTTTGTCATGTATGATAGATAGCATAAATGTTTCTTTAGGGATTTCCACGTAGTGTATTGCCCTTTTTGCAGAAATGTGCCGCTGGCGGCGGTCTGTGTGCGTACATGTATAATTACATGTGTGCCGCAGCCCTGCCAGTGGCACCCAGGTTTGCATACGTTTTTTCAGAAATGTTTTTGTGTGTAGAAACATACGTTATACTTGGTGTACATTGATTTTAACCTATATGGGAAGGAAAGGGTGCTTCCATTTTGTGTTTCTGTCCCCGCCCACTCTCATAGGCTGTCATAAGAAGGGCAGCTTGCAGGTTGGGTGTTTTTTTATTTTTTCTCTCTGAATAATGGAGGTCGGTTGACCCAGCGGGAGGCCTGATTGGCTCGATTGAGAGGTAAAGATAGGATAGGACTGCCCGATTTTGAGATCACGTTGAAAGTCGTGGGCAGCTTAAACATCTTTTGATCTGAATATAGTTAAGCACACTTGTGCTGCTATATTGGGAAACCTTCATAGAAATGAACAGAAAGAGCGCAGCCATTTACCTGTTCTTTGAGGTGAGCTATGAGCTGGCCTTAGGGATTTTTTCTTTTAGCAAGAATAGCACCAAATTCAATACAACAGTTCAATCACTGCAGTGGTCTAAAAAAAACCTCAGCCGGTATCCATACACCATTAGTTCAGTCCAATAGACCACAACATTTATTGCATCAAATAGTAGAAGTGTATTTAATACATACAAAACAGCCTTATTTCAGTATAATAAATCTAGAACAACAGCCTTTAAGAGCGGTATACTTAAGTTTAGAATGGAAACTTTATGTTGAAGACAATGTCTATACTCATCTTCAGTCCTTTGAGACTCGTGGAACAAGCAGCCAAGTACACACCTGTACTTAGTTCAGCAGCACCATATGAAGCTTCCCTCCAAACAGGAGAAGAGACTGCAGAGACAAGAGTAGGATATGTGTTCTGTTATCCTCTTGCTGTCTCCGTAAAACAATACATGACTTGAAGACGAGGGGTAACACAAAACTTTAGATAAAGTCAGAGGACATACTCAAACACTAAAATATTGAGGGATCTTAAGAGAAATTAGAAGAACATTTACCTATATTAAAAACCTGTGCCTTACTAGGTCATTGATTAACACCTGGGACACCAAGCTGTGTACTAGCTCTCAGACTGCAGCAGCAAATAAGACAACTCAAACACTCCCACTACACAGACATCTTTAAAATGTATATGTTTTTTACTGTTCCCATCCTGTCTGTTCTTGATCTTTTATGTAAAATCCACTGACCGCATCTCTAGAGATACCTGCTACATGTTACAGGCACAGTCATGGTTATCACCAGAGTAAATATCTCAAACATTTTAGAGGGATGGAAAAGACTTACATCTAGTGTTGATCAAACTATTCTAAAAAAGTTGAGTTCTAGAAGAACTCAAACCAAACATTTTACTGTTTGTTTGAGTAAAGTTCTAGTTCTAGTTCGACACGGCATTTTCAGTTTTCAGCATCTTTCTGCACTTTTGGCGGCCATCCAATCAGTGCAGAGCACGCACAGAGAAGTGTCAAAAACGTCATCGCTGAGGTGGAGGGCTCTCATTGGCTGCTAAAATCACATGACCGTGTTATATACATTTCACTGTATAGCCTTGTGAATGCCATATTCAGCTCACTCTCTGTACTGTACAGGCTGCTCTTAGTTAGATAGCATTTTCCTCTCCATAGACAGCAATAGTTAGGGAGTTTGGTATTGTTGGCTGCATCTTTCCCACACCCAGAAGCTGTTATTTGGCGACATTGTCAGGCTTGCATAACACCTACCTCTCTTCTACATGGATATACTGTATATTATACAAAGTGCTTGGATTTGCTAAATCATACTCAGTGCCCAAAAGTTCTGTTTTTGCAGTTTTGGGGGTTCAGTAATTGTATAACACACCGTCTCCAAATCTCCTATGTGTCAAAGGGGCTTTTGGGCCCCCTCAGGATGCAGGGCCCCATAGCAGCTGCTACTGCTGCACCTCCTATAGCTACACCCCTGCTTGCAAGCTGTCCTCATCTTTTCAGTTAGCCATTGAAAGGAATGAAGTATTTTAGCCTAAAATTTTTTCTGTCACTCTTAGATCCAAATTTTATTCACTAAGTTGTTCCACGTATCCAGTTTACTGTTATGGATGGTAATTCCAGCTTCTATTCACCTGTAAAGGCATCAAAATTAACAAGAACACATTCTCCCATAGACTTTAATGGGGTTCAAAGTTCCAATTTGAATAGAACTTCAAACCGAAGTCACAAAAGTTGAAGGTTCTAATCGAACTAGAACTTTTTACTGTTCGCTCAACACTACTTCCATCAATCAAAAAATATATTTCTCTTGTAGCAAAATTGAACACGAAGAAATAAAAAGAATAAGTGTAAGGCCTCATTCACACGGCTTATTTGGGTGCGGATTGGAGCCGTACTGCGCGCCGCATTTGCGCTGCAGTACGGCTCCAATACGTCCCTGTCATTACGGTAATCCACAGTTATCATAGAGAACTATGGATTCAGTCGCTCCTCCCCGCTTGGCAAATCCGCCGCGGGGGGGAGAAAGTGACATGCACATTATTTACGGCGCGTATGCGCCGTGAATAATGCAATGTCTATGGGGCGGGCGAGCAGCTCTCCCGCCGCGCCCCCGCCCCTTATTCAAGCCGTAACTGCGGGCGAAATCCGTCCCACAATCACGGCTTGAATAAGCCGTGTGAACATTGCCTAACAGCCGGGTTAGTGGATCCACTGGAACACTGCAAGCTGTGGCAACAACCACACCAGGGAGCGGAGTCTAAATAGGTCCCAGTTTTCACCAGAGCCTGCCGCAAAGTGGGATGGACTTGCTGCGGCAGGAATCCTACAAGGTCGCTACCCCTGACACGGCGGGCTTGCGGTGGTGGCCGCGGTGCAGCGAGGTACAGAATCGTGAGACGAGAACCGTAGTCATGGGCAGGCAAGAAGGTCAGGGCAGGCAGCAGAGATTCGGAGTTGAGAAACATAGCAAGAGGTCGGGTACACGGCAAGGCAAGAACACACTTAAGGAACGCTTTTTCTAAGGCACGAGGCAACATAGATGCAGCAAGGAAGTACTGTGGAGCGAACCAATATATAGGGGCAGCGCCCGAAAATTGGCCAATTACTGAAGTGCTGGCCCTTTAAATTTACAAGAACGAGCGTGCGCCCTAGGGAGCGGGCACCCGCGCCTCGGCCGGCAGAGGGCGCAGACGTGACAGGAACGTGGTCTGGTGAGTATACAGGGTGAGTGCGACCGCAGCTCGCCCCGCGGCCAGTGGCACCACCCGTCCCTGGCAGGCACGGGTGCGCCCGCAGCCCACGGGCCGGAGTGCGGTGCCACCCGCTACAATAAGACATCGTTAATGACTAAAAGTGATTGCGTTCAACTAATTCCACAAAATCTCTGGCAATATTGGACTGGAAGAGATTTGTATGTACAGGGTTTCCTATGTGGTATTGTGTTTGATGTTCTCTACTTGTAGTAGGTTACCTTCACTTTTATTTTTTTCAAAATAACTTGGTAGATTTATTAATGCTGATGATAAATTTGGCACATTCTTATTTTGGGGAAATGCATGAAGCAATTTGTACCAGTATTTTGGCGTTAAAAAAAAAGTCTTAAGATTTTGCGCACGTGGTGTTTGGGCAAAATTTTAGAATTTTTATCTGTATTACTTCAAGCTTGCCAAATGTTGAAAAATGGGGTGGAGCTTATCAAAAGGAATGTGGGCTCACATTGCGCAACAAATTTACTAATGTTTGCTGCAAAAAAAAGGTGCAAATAAAGCCAAAAACCTATTTCAGGTCCAAGTGGCTTTTTTCTTTAGATGCACAAAAACTGAAAAATTAGCAAAATTTGTGAAGTCTTGATATATTCAGCACAAGTGTGCTGAATATAACAAGACTTCACAAATTTTTCTTCCATGCTGTTCTCATTAAGATAGGCATATTCTTTGCCAATCTTAGTTCATTTCCTGCTTCTGTCTGACTTCACATCATTTTTTTAGCTAGCTTTGTTTACAACTATCATTGTGCCAAAATTTGGCACATTTTTTTGACAAATAGCATTGCACACCATGTCCCCCCTTTAACAAGGCAATGTCCCTTTTATCGAAAACACGTCCCTTTTGTAAAGCATGGTGCAGAAGTGTCTAAAAACTGTCTAAAACACATAATAAATGTGGTATAAAGCATGTGGTGTGTGGATGCCATAATTTGGGGAAAAATTTTCAAAATTCCGGCACGATTCCGGCACAATTGATATAATAAATGTGCCCTAAAACATATAGATACATGTGTTTTTTTGGTGCATTTTTACAAAAAATGTATCAAGAAATGCAACACACTCACACACATGCTATTTATTGTAGGAGAAAAAAAAACAATGGAGGTTTGTGGGAATAAAAATGGCAAAAACTGTAAAAAAAAAAAGCCATAGCTTCTGCATTCTGCATTTATAGAGAAACTGACCAAAAAACAGACCTAGGATGGAAAAAAATGCAGCTAACGCCAAAAACTAATCTGTGTAGCGCAGTTTTTATTTCCGTCTAACTTTCAGCTAGCATTTGGTCACTCAAGATTTTGCCCCAAATAATGCTCGTAAAAAGGCACCAAATCGGGATCTGAAAATTGGGACACATCTCAAGACAGTTGTGCAAGAATTCTACACCACCAAGAATTCTACACGTACAAACTTAACACCACATTTGTTATTTGTTTTAGAAAGTTTATAGACACTTCTGACCCTCGTTTGACAAAAGGGGCGTGACTCCAGTAAAGGGACATGGCTTCAAAGAAAGGGGGAGTGGGTTCGTGTGCACCACCATACAACAAAAATATTGAGGCAGTTAGTGGCATGATATAAGTCAACTTAAAGGGTTTTTCTCTCTACAGGCTTTTGCAGGCATCTGATCTGTTTCTCTGTCTTACAGTTTCAAATTCAGGCGCGGATTTCTCCTCCTAGTAGGCGTGTCTTCCCTCACTGAGGAATGGTAACCTCATCACATCCCCTCCATGTTCCTGCTCCCTCCAGAGTCCTCTTGTTCATTCTGTGTGAGCAGTGGGTGGGGAGGTGGGGGGGGGTTGTGGATGGATGTCACAGTAATGCAGACCTCCAGCACTGGTCAGTTCTCATGCCTGGAGAACTGTCACCTTCCTCCACAAGCAATTCATGTAACCAGAACACCTGCATTGGTTTAAACAGTTATAAATACAGCCTGAAATGATTAAACAAATGTGAGAAATGCAAACTCCTCCACTACCTACCTGAAAGAAGAGGGGGAGCAGAGTATATAAGGGTGTGTTAAATGGGTGGGAGGAGCAGAGTGAATAAGGCTGTGTTATATGGGGGAAACAGAGTGTATAAGCTTGTGTTATATGGGTGGGGGGAGCAGAGGGAATAAGGCTGTGTTTTGTGGGTGGGGGAGCAGAGTGTATAAGGGTGTGTTATATGGGTGGGGGGAGCAGAGTGTATAAAGGTATGCTATATGTGTCTGAGGGGAGCAGAGTGTATAAGGATATGTTACATGGGTGGGGGAGCAGAGTGTATAAGGGTTTGTTATATGGGTGGGGGTGGAGTGTATAAGGGTGTGTTATATGGGCAAGGGGAGCAGAGTGTATAAGGTTGTGTTATATGGGTGGGAGGGCAGAGTGTATAAGGGTGTGTTACATGGGTGGGGGAGTAGAGTGTATAAGGGTATGTTATATGAATGGGGGAGCAGAGTGCATAAGGGTGTGTTATATGGACAGGTGGATCAGAATGTATAAGGGCTCGTTCACACGGCTTATTTTGGGACTGATTTCAGCCATATTGAGCGCCGTATTTGCGCTCCAATACGGCTGAAATCAGTCCCAGGCATTACGGTAATCCACAGTTCTCATAGAGAACTGTGGATTCCGTCTCCTCTCCCCACTCGGCGTGTACGCGCCGTGAATAATGACTGTCTATGGGGCCAGCGAGGTGCTGGACCCCCGCTGCACGGCAGCCGGCGTAATTGCGGGGGCAAAATCCGTCCCCGCAATTACGTCGGCAATAAGCCGTGTGAACACTGCCTAAGGGTCTGTTCTATGAGTGAGGGAGTGGATCTGGCAGTTAAAGAGACTTAGTAATTGTCCAGATCCATCACATCAGAGCTATCACTGGGAGAGGAGCAGAGACAAGCACAGGCAGTCTCACACTGCTCAGAGAGGAGTGAGCATAGAGAGTGCAGGACAGCCAATCAACACACAGGGGTTGTGTACCACACAGGGGGTGTGTCCTGACCAGAGGTTGAACTAAATATCAGGCAGCCAATCACAGCAAAGGGGGCGTGGCTCAACCTCAGGCTGCTGCTTAGCTCTAGACACACACAGATTAGCTAATAGCTGCTATACTAAATGACTTAGGTAATACAAACCAATTGCAAAAGTACAATTTTTACTGTCCCCATCATAACATGATGTTTGTAGCGAGAAAACCCCTTTAACAAAGGTGTAACGTTAGACTAGACAGTTCTAACATGGGCCAGATTTATGAACACTATGATACATGTGGCACATTTCAAGTCTGTTTGGTCTGAGTAAACTATGTCTAAGAATTACGATATGTTCACACGGCTTAATTGCGGGGCGTATGCCCCGCAATTACGCTGGGTGTTCAGGGAGTCGCGCTGATCGGCGCGTATTCCCGCGATGCGGCCCCATAGACATGCATTACTGACATGTCACTTATCTCCCTGCGCATACAATAAGATCGTATTGTACAAGCGGGGAGAGGAGGCGCAATCCATAGTTCTCTATGTGAACTATGGATTACCGTAATGACTGCGCCCCAAAATAAGCTGTGTGAACATGCCCATAGATTGTTTTGGAAAATCTGTCTCAATGGACCTCATTAAGTAAAGTTGTCTAATCGTTAGACTGTTTTTGCATCCCATAGCAACCGATCAGACCTCAGTCATCATTTCTTACACCGGTTTGGTAAATTGGAAACTGCACTCTAGTTGCTATGGCCCCTAATTGGTTGCTATGGGCTCTGATTGGTTGCTATGAGCTCTGATTGGTTGCAATGGCAACAAATACATTCTTACTATTAGAAAGTTTTGTTATTTAAGGGGCAAATTTTTTGCAATGTGTGAAACCATCCAAAAGGTGTTTGCAGTTTATCTATGGAGGAAATGCATGAAGGGTGGCACAAAATATGCCTTTATTAATGAAAAGTGCGCAGGAGTAACATGAAAGGTTTTATAAATTTGACTCATCTATCAGTGTCCATGTGTCTCTCTAAAAAAATATTGGCTCATAATGCACTAACCTTTGTGTGTTGTGCAATGAAGCAAAAGCGATTGAGGGGTTTTGGGTGAAATTTCCGGGGGGGCCCACAACCCCCCCCCAAAAGCATGCATTTGTAGAAACAACTACCCCCCTCTTCCCTCTGCAAAAAACCGCAAACTAAATTTGGGGACAAACCCGTATTAGAGAAACAAAATTGGCCCGGCATAATAACGGTGTTTAAAGAAAAAATTTTGGCCCTAGGATTTTTTTACAAAAAAAAAAATAAAAACCAAAAAAATTTAAACCACCTGGGACCGGGAGAAATTTTTAAGGCAAAATTTTGCATAATTTTTTGGCACGGGCCCCGGGGTTGAGGCAATGGGCACTTATTTCACTCATTTTTCTCCCACTTTTCAAAAAATTTGTTGAACTCACCATAAACAGCTGAAAATTAGCATTTTTTGCTACTTGTGCAAAAGTTTATAACTTTTCACACCAAAAACCATTGGAAAAACTCCCACGTGGCACTGCTAGGGTACCGACCCCCCAACAGGGGAAACATCCCCTAAATCCAGGGGTTTCCTTAGCGGCCCTACTTAACTTTTTTGTCCCTTGGCAACTTTTCAGCCTAGCGGGCCCAAAGGGGCCCAATGACACACACCCAAAACGCACTGTCAAAGCTGGGTTTTCACTTACAAAACCCACCGCTGTTCTTTGGGAAAAAAAACCCCCACCCGTAACGGGAAGAGAGGTGAGTTTTTTTTTTTTTTTTCAGCAATGGGACCCTACATACCACCTACATATACACCACCTACCTACCTGGGGCACACCTACAACCTACTTATCTAGGGCCCACCTACCGCCTACCTACCTGGGGCCTATCTACATCCTACCTAACTTGACCCACCCTCCCAAACCCCCAACCCTGAGGCCCATCTACCACCTATCAAAGGGGGGTCCCACCTACAAAAATATTTTACCTGGGCCCAAACCTACCTACCTGAGGCTCACCTACCTAACTGGGGCCTATCTACTGGGGCATATCTACTTATCTACCTAGGGCCTATCAACCAACCTGCATTGGGGTGAACTAACCTACCTATCTAGTGCCTACCAACCTATCTACCTTTGGCCTACCCACCAAACTATCTGGGGCCCCTACCAAACCACCTTTCCAGAAAACTTATTTAAGGGGGGCTATTTAACCTACCTACCTATTTAACTGGGGCCTTGCCTGTTTAACTATCTACCTACTTACTTACCTGAAGCCCCTACCTACTTGGGACCCTGTTTGACTACTTACCTACCTGGGGGGCCCTTCTGATTCCTACCTTTTTACCGGGGGCCCTTTAAACCAACCAAAAATGGGACCTCGCGGGCCCGCCTGCTTACCTCCCCTGGAACCACCCTTAAAAAAAGCGGTCACCCAAAATTTCTGAAAAGTTTTTTTGCTTTTTTAATGTTTCCCCGGGGGCCCCAAAACGTGGGCCCAAGGTTGGTTTTCCATTTCTTTAAAAAAAATGGTCAAAAAGGGATTTTAAATAAAAGGGAACTTTAAAATTAAAAATTCAGTTTTTTTGGGGATTGTTGTGGTTTTTTTTAATTTAAACAATTTTTTTTTACCATTGAAAAGGCCCGTGACAAAACATACCTAAAAGGGGTTTCAAAAAATGTCTCTCTATTCCCAAACGCGGGGTTTGGTTTCAGCCAGCTGGGGCTTTCGGGCCTAAAAAGATTTGACCCCAAAAGCCCTAGCACTAAAATTTTTAAACGGGAAATCTTTAAGACACTTTCATTACTAACACTAGAATAAAATAGTAAAGAAACACACTGTCACAACAAAAAAAAAAAACACTTTATTTAAAAAAACCACCCGAATAAACATCCCCCCTTTAGACCATTCTTTTAAAAGAAATGCTCCAATGCGGGTGTCAGGGCGCTTGGCGCCGCCCCGGTTTGCCCCTGCCTTAGGGGGTCCGGGAAAGCCTTTTCCCTTTCGGCTCTTGGTCAGGAAAACCCCCTGTCCACCTTTCCCCCCGCTCCTTTTTCCCCGGCGCTTACAGCCGCCGGCGCCTTTAAACCCTCTTAAGGCAGGGCGACCCCTGGTCTGGTTTTAAAGGGGCCAGCGCACCTTTAATTGGGTTATTGACAGCCGGGGCCTATAATAAGGTTTCCCCCCCAAAGCACCCCCTCTCCCTTTTTTTTTGGGGTTTTGTTTTTTTTCCGTGCTTTAGAGAGTGTTGGAGTTTTTTAAATTAATCACCCGTGAACCAGTCCGTTGCTTACTTTTCCTGACCTTGCCTTTTTTTTTTTTTAGCCGCCTCCCTGACCTTCTCCCTTTCCTCGACCACAAAAAAATCGGGCCCCCTTTGCCCTTAAAACCTTCTCCCCCGTTCCTGACACGCCTCGGGATTACCGATTGGGTCAAACTTGTACCCCAGCCCCCACCAGGCAACAAGCCCACGTCAGGGGTTAGCGTTTGGTAGCCCTCACCCGCAGAAAGGGACCATCCCGTTTTAGCGGGGGGGCCCTCTGGGAAAACCGGGGCTTACTTAGATTTTCCGGGCCTCCCTGGCGTGGCTTAACAAACATCACTTGCGGTGGGGCCAGCGAATCCCCCTGCGCATTTACAGTAAAACTGGCCATGGATTCCCGCCCCCGGGGGCCCTCGGGGCCCCACCTCCCCGGGTGTCCGAAGGCTTTTCGCCCCAAAAGGAGTCCCCCGTAAATTTACCAGCTAGCGGGGCCCTGATGCAGAACCTTGCGACTCGTCTACCTCCACCCGGCGCCGCCTCCGCACCCGCCTCCGTTGCTCCCGGGCATCTTTTGCTCTACCTGCTTCGGCATCGGGACCCTTCGCTGCATCTGCCACCCCCTCCCCGCTACAATTTAGACCCCAAGAATCTGTGGTTTTCATCAGCCGTTTCTCCAAACCACCTCGAGAAAGAAAAGGGGAAAAATTCCCTAAAAGAGCGGGCCAAAAGGGGGCCCTTTATAAAACGGCCCTCTTGTCTGGAGAAGCCCCTTTGGGTTGGGGTACGCCCCTATGGGTTCGAGGGATCCTCTGACAGCTGACCCCCAAAAATTCCTCCGGGGGTTCCGCACGGTCTTTTTAGGAACCTTTCGTACCCTCGCTGCCGCACACTGCTCCCCCGGGTTCATCCCGGGCGACACCAAAGGGCCCGGGCAGTATTCGGTGGGAGTTTCCCCCACTCCTTTGCTTCAGAAACTTTGGGCGGGAAAAACTAAGGGTTTGGGGGCGACGTTCTGGCAAGGTCTCTCGGACGAAACAAGGATGGTGGGGTCCCCTGCTCGGATCAAACCAAACTCCTGGGTAAACCCAAACCACTTAGGGCCCCCCCGAGTCGATATTTTGGGGGTTTGCCGGGAAAAAAACCAAAAAGCTCCGCCTTCAACGGGGGGTCGTCCGCCCAACCAATTTCCCCTGCTTGGCTCCCCCCTTTCCAACGGGCCCCCTCTCCCCCCCGATGGTTTTTCCCAAAGGGTTAACCCTAAGCAGGGTTAGAAAAGCCCACTGTCCCAGGAGGAACGTTCACCCGCGCGTCTGAAGCAGCTGTGCTTCTATTGTGGCCCGGGTTTTAGCCAAAATTTTAAAAGGGGCTGTCCGGGGCCCCGGGGAAACTTCCCCCAAACCCCAGGGCTTGTAGGAGAGGGAACCCAGTGTCAAAATGGGGCCCTTTCCCCGCTGAAACCAAGCCCATGAAAATTTGGGGGGTACCCCGGGCACCCCTTTTAGGGCCCCCGCCTTTTTTGATTCTTTGGGTTGCAGGGAAAATTTTATAACCCGAACTTGTGAAACCCGGGTTTTTGTATCCCCGTTTTTCCGTTTTCTGAAGCCTAAAAGTTTTTGTCTCCTCCTTTAAAACGCTATCCCTTCCCCCACTGCTCCCCCCCCCCCTTTTCAGATTGGGGCCCTTCACAAGGGAAAACCGTTTTTAAAATTCTCGTCCTTCCCCCGATCCTCGTCTGAAAAAACCCCGGGCCCCCCGTGGTTTAAAAGGGCCATAACCCCCAACCTTTGGGCGGGGCAAAAAAGAAGTCATGATTTTTGGGGTTTCCCCCGGTCCCTGCGTTGCCAATCGAAGCCGGGAACCTGGGTCCTCGGAACCCCCCTGAAGTCTACCCAAACCCCCCCCAGGGCCACCCAAAGCCAAACTGGGGGCTTTACCCACCCTCCCCCTTTAGAAAAGACAAAGGGCCCCAAACGCTTCCTCCGGGACCGGCCCTATTTTGCCCATAGATCTGCCAAACCCGGCCCGTACTCCTCCCCGGGGGGCCCAGTCTTTTCCTCCTCCGTCCCCGAGACTAAGGGCTATGTCCCGAGTACATCAGTGAGACCCTCCCGTAAAGGCTTCATCCGTAATTCCCCCTCTCCAGCAGGAAAAAAAGGAAAGGGGCCCTCCGGCCCTGCATTTGACATCGGGGCTTAAAATTAAAATTGACTAAAAAAAAAACAAATCCTCTCCCTTGATCTCCAACTCTTCGACCGGACCCCCGCGTGGGACAAAAAACTTTTCCAAAACTGGGGTCCCACGCGGGGCTTAAAAATTTTAATTTGTATTAGAAAGGCGATGAGTGGAAAACCCGGGGTTTTAAAAAGCGGGGTGGCAACCCTTTTAGTACTTTGGTTTTGCCAATTTGGGGCTCTGCAAGCCCTGCTGTTTTCAGAAAATTTGTCATTTAGAACTTCGGGGGCCCACTCTAAAAATCTGTGTCCTTTTTTCTCTTGGACGATATTCTAATCTTTTCTCCGGATCTTGAAAATCATTCCCCCACCACGTCCGCCAGGTCCTCAACACTCCACACCCATCAGTTTTCTTTCCAAACCAGAGAAGTGTCTCTTGAACGAACCCAAAATTAAAACCCTTTTTTTTGGGGAATCGTCCTGATATGGGGGCCTCCGGGTGGATCCTTTAAAACTCTCTGCATTTTTGCCGTGGGCCCCAACCGGGGGGCCCCTTCCCGGGGCCCTTCAAAAGTTTTTTGCAATTTTCCAAATTTATTTTGACAATTAATTTCCCAAAATTTTTTTCTACCGCTTGGGCTCCCCTTGGGGGCTTTTAACTAAAAAAAAACGGGAATCCCAAATCCTGGCCCCCCCAAACTCAAAAGCCTTTAATCGCTCAAATTTGGCATTCAAAAGGCTGCCCCCATTTTTGTCTCGCCCGGCACCGAAACCCCCCAAATTTATTCCCGGGAAATTGATTCTTCCCCGGTGGGTGCCGGTGCTATCCACCTGCAGGATCCTCCTCGGGTAAAAAGCCAAAACGTGGGGGATTTTTCTCCAAAACTTTCTCTCCTGCCCAGAAAAATTATGCCCCTAGGGGTCGCAATTTAAAATTGCCAAAAGGGTTTTCTCTTTGGGAAAGTGGCGTCCCCCCTGTTGGAGGGGCTCGTCATCCCATTGAAAATCTTCACTTTAAACCCCCAAAAAACCCCTAAAATCTTCACCCGGGTCAACGCCTGAATCCCCCGGCAGGCCCCGATGGTCGCTTCTTTTTTGCCCGGGGGTTTTTACTTCCTGCTACACTTTTGGGGCCCCTGGGGAAAAACGTCAAAGCCGACGCCCCTATCTCCCTGCCCGGAAATGGTGGGTTTTTGATTTTCCCCCACAGCACATATTCCCCCCCCGAACGGCTCATTCGCGGCTGGGCCCCCCCTTTGGTCCCTTTAACACTTGCCCCCCGGGAAGACGTAAGTTCTCCCCCCCTTGCGGCCTAAAAATCCTGAATTTGGGGGCATTCTTCCCCGAACAGCTGGGCATTTTTCCCGGATCCATAATTTCCCCCACAGCTGGTCTCCCCCTTACTAAATTGGGGCCCCCCCTTGTCAAAGGATGTCCCGGGACTTTGGGGCCCCGGCCTTTCCCCCTCCTGTGCCCAAAAAAAGGGGTTTCCCCGCCTCAAACCCGCGGGGCCTTTTTTCAACCTCCTCCCTGGCCGGGGGAAAACCCTTGGGCCCCTTCGCCATGGACTTTGTCACAGATCTCCCGCCCTCCCCTGGAAAACACGGGGCCCTGGGGTTGGGACCGTTTGTTTTTCCAAAATTGGGTCAAATTTATCCCCCTGCCTGGGGTTTTCCCCTCCCCCAGCTGGCCCAACATTTTTCCATCTTTTTTTTTTCGTTGCACGGGCCCCCCTTTAGCATAAATTTTCTCTGACAGGGGAGTCCAATTTATTGCAAAAATTTTTTTGGCCCGGGGTCGTGCTGTTCCCGTTGGGGATTCACTGGGTTTTTCAAACTGCAAACCACCCCCCAAACTAAGGGGAGGAAAAAAGGGTTTTAAACCGGTGTTGGGGACCTACTTGGGGGCAACTTTGTGTCCGCTCGTCAGGATAACTGGGCCGACCTTCCTCCTGGGGAGAGTTTTTTTCCCAAAACTCTTTAGAGCAGAATCCCTGGGGCCCTCCCCCTTTTTTTTTGTTTTTTGGGGGGTTTCATCCCCGCCCCCCCTCTCCCTCTAGCTAAAATCCTCCTTTCCCTGCCATGGGTGTGCCCAAGGAAAAGGGGCCCTCAAGGCTCTCTGCAACTCACACGACAGGCCCTGCACGAAGCTTCTAGCCCCAAACCCAAAAGACAGGCTGACAGGTATCGTAGGCCCCCGCCCCATTTTGAGCCAGGCGATAGGGTTTTGTTATCCCCCGAAGTACACCGCTTTAAAAGGGGCCCATTAAAAAGGGTTTGGGGCCCCAAAACTTGGGCCCTTTTGTGGTTTCTTCAGGCTGAAAACCCCGTGTCCCCAAAGCACCGCTTCCCCAAACCCTACTAACCCGAACGCGTTTCACGTTTTCCCCCCCAAGCCCCTGGTTTCGAAAACCCCTTCCCCGAATTTTGTCTCGCCCTTAAACCTGTTGCAAAAAAAGATAAAAATCTTTGAGGTCAAGGAGGTGCTTCAGGGAAACGGTTTAGGGGGAAGCTTTTTTCTTCCTTATTGATTTTTAAGGGCCTTTTGGGCCGGATAGCTTCGTGGGAACCCAGGGCCAATTTTCCCCCTTTTTTTTCCTCTCTAAATTCCAAAGGGAAAGGGGGAGAGCTAAGGAGGGGGGAAATGTCAGGGCGCTTTGGTGCCGCGGCCTTTTCCGCAAACCGTCCCCCCTTTCGCTTTTCGGGGGGCCGCGCGGGCCGCGACGCCCCCACTGTTGGGCCCCCCTGCCTTGGGTGGGAAAAACCCCCTACTCACCAGTCCCCCCTCCTGTTCTGGCGCTACACCCCCCCCCCTGCGCGCGGACCGCCCTTTGACACGGCGCTAAAGGCTGGCTGGAATTTTTAAAAAGGGGCCCGCGCACCATTTAAATTTTGGGTTTTTGGGCGGCCGCTGGCCTAAATAAGGGTTTACGCCCCCACACTCTCTGCCATTTTTTTGTGTTTTTTCCGTTTCGTTTAGAAGGTTTTTTTGGGGTTTTTGATTGATCCCCCTTTTACCAGGCCGCCTTTCTTTCTTTCCTGACCTTGCCTGTTTGCCCTCCTCCCTTACCTTTTGCCCCCTCTACCACGAACCTCGCCGCCCCGCCCCGACCTTCTGCTTGTTCCTGACACCCTCTGGATTAAAGAATCGGTACCCAAAACCTTGTACCCCCGGGCCCCCACCGCAAAAACAAGTCACGTCAGGGGGACGACCTGGGAGCCTCACGGGCCCCAGCAAAAAACCCTCCCCCTTTTCGGGGGCTCTGGGGGAAAATCAGGGGCAAATTAGAACCCCCGCTCCCTGGGGGTGGGTTTAAATACCACGTTCGGTGGGCCCGCGAATCCCCCTTTGGGATTAACAGGGCTAAAAGCCAATAAAACCCAAACATTTTCAAACAAAGAAAACTTTGGGGAATAAACAGAAACACTACAAAAAGCATTACAGTATTATACTCCCTCCATTCCCTGTACCCCATGAAGATCATGGGAAACAAAGCCGTAATGGATCTTTTATTTGGGTGCAAGGGAAGGAGTTGGGACCACGCAAAATGATTCTGAGGGGTACAAGGTATAGCCATAGCACCATCTCAAGGGAGTTTGTTCACTTTTCCTCACCTTCCATCCCCCTAGGAGACTGTGCCTATCGCTATGGCCTGTACCTGCTCTCTCAGCCCCGGGAAGTTTGTACAGAGGTAGGGGACAGTGGTTGAGGTGCAGGAAAAGTGAGGATTTTAAGGTATTTGTGTACAAGTTCTGTAGGGATGAGTGGTGGTTGGGAGAAGTCAGCATGAATGTCTGGATCAGATGCCGAAGAAAAGGAAAAGTGAACGACTCAGAGAAGATGTCACCTATGAATCCCAGGATGTAACTGCACTGTAAACACTTATATATTTGCAGAGCCTTTGTACACTGGTAATTACCACTGTATGGTTACTGTATGGTGGTAATTTGCAGTCTGCAGCGCCTGTGTACATTGATATCTACCACTATATAGTCACTGTATGGCAGTAATGTACAGTATGCAGAGTCTGTTTACACTGGTATCTACCACTATATCTTAACTGTATGGAGGTAATATACAGTTTACAGAGTCTGTGTACACTGGTAATTACCACTATATGGTCACTGTATGGGGGTAATAGTGGTCTTGTTATACTGATTTCTAGTCAGTTATAGCATAAGGGTAATATTCCTTATTTAGTAGCATTATGCGTATTTTTGGCCTTGGTATAGTGGATTTGTTTGGTCGCAGTATGATGGTGATATGTATGGTGAGGAACTTGCTGCTTGTTATATCTAGTCACTGCATGACTATTATTAACAGCTACCGGATAATGTTTGTGGTCGAGAGAAAGATTGGCTGGGGGACCCCATCCAAAAGTTTGGGGCCAGGCTGGTCTAGTTACTCTACTGGCCAGAATACTGGCCTAAATTACCTAATACATTTCCCCCTACATCTATATTAAGGCTTTATTTTCATGTATAAGGAAGTAAATTGAAAATAATTTTTTTTTTACCTCATCATATCCTCAGCCTATTATTAATAAAAGTACAATACGTCTGAAATAAATATAGAATCATTAATACTTTACTTTTATGAATGTTTTATATCATCTGCAATGCGTGCAGCAGGATTTTAAAATATTGCTAATTCTCAGTTGTGCAATGTTCTCTGGCAGACAGCACAGCTCTAAAGATGAGATCTAAATGATCCTAAAATCTGAGATATTTCTTCCTTTAATATTTGAAAGCTAGTTGAGGACATCTATTTGATCTGTAGGCAGTCCGGTTTTATCAAAGGATTTGTAGAATAAAGTGTTTCATAACTTTAACTCTACTTTATAAAGGTCATTGAAAAAAGAGCACATTTTCTAAAACTTTAAACTAAAATGACTTTCTTGACAAACCTTAAAGCTGTTCATTATCGTCTGTTACATATACAGGCTCGGACTGGCCCACAGGAGAGCAGGTAAAACCATGTTGGGCCTCTGAGCTTGTGGTACCTCTTGGGAGTGGTATAATGACGGGTCAGGGCTTCTGCTTTTCAGATAGAAAGGCAGATAAAAAGAAGGATGAAAGCAAGAGCAATGTACAGTATGTACAATCATGTTCAGTAGCTGTAGAGTGACCTCAAGAACTAACTCCACTGGTGGGTCTTAAGAATCAACTCCACTGGTGGACCCCAAGAATGAACTGCACTGGTGGGACCAAGAATCAACTGTATTGGTGGGCTTCAAGAATCAACTGCATTGGTGGGCTACAAGAATCGACTTTACTGGTGGGCCCCAAGAACCAACTTCACTTGTGGGCTAAAGAATCAACTTCACTGGTGGGCTCCAAGAATCAACTTCACTGGTGGGACCAAGAATTAACTTCACTGGTGGGCCTTAAAAATCAAAAATCGACTTCACTGGTGAGTCCCAAGAATCAACTTCACTGGCGGGCCCCAAGAATCGACTCCACTGGTGGGCCCCAAGAATCAACTCTAATGGTTGGCTCCAAGAATCACCTCAACTGGTGGGCCTTGAGAGTCAACTCTACTGGTGGGCCACAAGAATAAAATCCACTGGTGGTTCTCAAGAATCAACTCTGCTGGTGGGCTCCAAGAATAAACTCTACTGGTGTGCTCCAAGAACCAACTCCATTGGTGGGCCCCAAGAATAAACTCCACTGGTGGGCCCCAAGAACCAATTCCACTTGGGAGCCCCAAGAACCAACTCCACTGGGGAGCCCCAAGAACCAACTCCACTGGTGGGCCCCAAGAACCAATTCCACTTGGGAGCCCCAAGAACCAACTCCACTGGTGGGCCCCAAGAACCAACTCCACTGGGGAGCCCCAAGAACCAACTCCACTGGGGAGCCCCAAGAACCAACTCCACTGGTGGGTCTTAAGAATGAATTCCACTGGTGGAATTTAATTTTCTTGAGTTTATCTTACTGACAGGTAAATGCCAAATTGGTACAAAACAAAGTCACTAAACAAAACAAAGTAATTTCAGTCTTATTTATTAGGAGAACAAGTAGGCATCTAAAGTGCTCCCATTAATTAAACATTGCTACAACAATGGTCCAGCACTGTTCCTAGGAAAAAGGCAAATTATTTCAATAGAAACCATTACAAATGTATCAAATAGGCTTCAGTCTCTGTCAAGTGTTTATAAATCCATGTCATGTAGTTTTGTATTTCCTGTAATTATCAATCTCATTTAAAGGTGTTTTCCAGAAAATAGAAAATAATGCTTAATTGGGTGCGGGCAAGTGATGAAAATAAATAATATTATATTTTATATATATAATATATATATATATATATTATATTAATTTATAATATATATATATATATATATAATATATATTATATATATATATAATATATATATATATATATATATATACATATATAATATTTACCTACAGGTCCCCAGCACCCTAAAGATTTTTATCACCTGTATATAAATATCCTTGATTGAAAAATGACACAATTACACAATTTATTATTGTGCCACTTTTACAATAAAAATAAAAAATAAGCAAAAAAAGCAAAAAACTTTTATTTTACTATTTTCCCTCACATACAAAAATTGCAGAAAAGTTAGCCTAATAAAAGTAAAAATACTAGTAAAAAAACTGAATAGAAGAAATTGTTATAGTGTTCAAACCTGCTTGTACTATGGAAAAGAGAAATGTGCCTGGTCAGGAAAAAGGGTAAACGACCTGGTCAGGAATTGATTAAAGAGGGTGATAGACCTGCATAAAAACATGAGCGGAATAAAGCATTATAAATAATAAAACCCATTTAACTTAAACATTAAAAAAAAAAAAAAAAAAAGGTAAAAGGGGTCGTTAGCCCCTTACCGACATTTGCAGTATATTTACAGCATAGCATGGCATGACTAGGTAGGCATGGAGAGGGCTCACTTCCTGAACACACTTCATATGTGGCAGGTAGCAACTGGCCAGGACCTGCCGGTAGTGGCCAAAATGAGGGATAAGTGTGATTCTAGTATTTAAACCCCTTAGATACTGCAGTAAATGTGTTCATGGCTTCAATGGAATTAAGAAATGGTGCTCCATTGCCAATTGTCCCCCCCACCACGATAAAATTACAAGGTGCTGACCAGTTTTCATGGCGGCCTGAGACCCACTAAAGGTTTCCATGAATGCCATCTTACTACTCCTATTACACTATGGCTTGAGGAGGATATAATAGGGAAGCCATTATTGTACACTGTTCTGCAGTATATTACTATTTCAGAACAGTGTTCAAGTGATTACGCCAACTAGTGGTCGAATACCCTAGGTGACTACAAGTACAAGTAAAAAAAAATATACAAAATATTTAAAGTTCAATACACCTTTACTTTTGCTATTTTACATGAAAAAAATAAAAAAGTAAAACATAATTATCTGTTAGATTTATTAAAATATAATAAAATAATGATTATAATTTATTTTGTCACTAAATGCATTATAAAGGACATTGTACGATTGATCAATTTTATCAGCTATGACCTACAGAATGGCACTAATTAACTAATTCCTGATGGGGCTGTTTACCCCCCTTCCTGACCAGGCACATTTTCCTTTTCTGCAGTACGTGCGGGTTTGAATAATTTAACGCTTTACTGCACTCAGTTATTCTACTATTTTTTCCCTTTTTTTCCATTATATCGTAGGCTTTATTTCTATGTACTTCTCATTAGTAATTTATTTTTTAAATACAAGGGGGAATAATAAAAAATGTTTGTTCTTCACATTTTTTATTTAAAAAGTAATGTTAAAGTAAGTTTTGTAATGGTATCACTTTTTTATAGGTGATATTATGTTTTAGGCTCATTAGAGGCAGGGCTAATAATTGCGGTTTAGGCTGTTAGTATTAATTTTAATATTTTAACATTGATAAAAACTTTTTTTTCATCAGTACAAACAATTATACGCAAGTACAAAGAAGATGGGAATGTCCAGCCATCATACCACTCAGGAAGGAGATGGGTTCTGTCTCAGAGATGAACGTGCTTTGGTCCAACATGCGCATATCAACCCAAGAACAAAAGCAAAAGACCTTGTGAAGATGTGTGGGAAGCTGGTAAAAATTGTGTCATTATTCACAGTGAAACTAGTCCTGTATCAACATGGGCTGAAAGGCCGCTCTGCCAGGAAGAAGCCATTACTCTAAAAGAAACATATAAAAGCCAGATTAATGTTTGTAAATGCAAAGGAACAAAGACCTACATTTTTGGAGACATTTTCCCTGGTCTGACAAAACTAAAATGGAACTGTTTGACCACAGTTACATTTGGAGGAAAAAGGGAGAAGCTTGGATGCCTAAGAACACCATCACAACTGTGCAACACAGGGGTGGCAGCATCATGTTGTGGGGTGCTTTACTACAGGAGGGACTGGTGCTTCAAAAAATAAATGGAAGCATGAAGAAAGAAGATAATGTGGCAATACTGAAGCAACATCTCAAGACATCAGCCAGGAAGTTAAAACTTTGGAAGAAATGGGTCTTCCAAATGGACAATGACTTAAAACATACTACTAAACTGGTTACAAAGTCGCTTAAGAAGAACCATGTCAATGTTTTGGAGTGGCCATCACAAAGCCCTGATCTCATTCCTATTGAAAATGCTGAAATGGCAGGTGCGAGCAAGGCAACCTCCAAACATGGCTCAGTTACACCAGTTCTGCCAGGAGGAAGGGGCCAAAATTCCTACTAACTATTGTGAGACGCTTGTGGAAGGATCCAAAGCATTTGACCCAAGTCATACAGTTTAAGTGCAATGCTGCCAAATACTAATGAAATGTATGGAAACTTTTGACTTTGCAGAAAGTAATAAAAATGCCTTAAAAATTCTCTCTCTCATTATTCTGGCATTTGGCAAATATAAGGAATTTTGGTTCCTAATTGACCTAAAACGGGGAAGGTTTATTCTGATTTCATGTCAGACAATGAGAAAAACATGCAGATGGGGCTGTTTATATAGTGTATATCAATTTCTGGTTTCAACTGTAGCACTCATTGTGTGCTGTATAGACAGTGATCGAGAAGGCAGGGAAGGTAACAAACAGCCCCTATCTTCTCAGTGGAGAGCCAGCTATCGCCGACAGTCACCTGTCTACCCTGTACAATTGGTTCCAGAACATCTGCCACCACCCGGACGTGTAAAGTCAGTGGGCAGTAAGGAAGTAGTTAAACAGAACATCCCAAAAAGTGTAACAACTTGCCCACAACTGGTGTAGTTTAAAATATTTATTGCTAAATCAAAGCTGGTGCGCTTGGTAAGATGCCGTTATATCATGCCAAGAAGCAACGTTTACAATATAAGGTCAAGTGCACACAAAGCTCCAAATTTCAAATGGAACAGAATTATCAGACACTGGATAAGACTTCTAGCCAGTCTTCATGTGTCATAGATAAAGTTTTAGTTTTCTTAGTTTAAAGGTCACATATAATTGACCTTCCAGTCTATAAATAGCAAATTAAATTCTGCTGCTGCCTTCCAAGACTGAGAGTTATAAAAAGTAATTCGAATAATTCTAAGTCACCTTGTCCAGTAAGATTAGGTTAAGAAAAATGATACAAAAGTTTAATTTCCTTTGCATCATATATGATGCAGCAATAATGTATCTTCTTTATTATATCAATGCATTATAAAAATAGAACAATCCAGTTTCTTAAAGGAGTTTTTCCACTTTAGTAAGTGATATTAAAGTGGTGTTCCCACCATGCACTTTTATAGCGTATCAAAAGGATATGGCATCAAAGTGTGAAAGGTGCAGATCTCACCTCTGTGTCCAGCACCTAGCTCGGGTATATGGGCCCCAAAAAGTTTTGGCTCAGAATGGAGAGCAGGTCATGATTGTGCGCGACTCTCTATTGTGTTGTATGGGAGTTCTGAGTACAGGTGAACTCAGAACTCCCATAGAACAGAATAGAGAGTTGTGCACAATCACGACCTGATCTCCATTCTAAACTGAAACTTTTCGGGGTCTATTCTTGAGATACGTGTGGGTCACAGAGATGCAACTCCCTGGAAGTGTTGGTGTTGTAAGGGGGTCGGTGAGGGGGGGGCTAAACAAATCCAAAAGGGATTCTAGGGATAAATGTTGAGCAAATCAGTACCTGTTCAGTTTGACACTAGTTTGAACTAACTTATAAAAATTTTGCGGTTTGGGACATCCTGAACCCATATTTTTTTAATCATTAATTTGTCCCTAACCATGACCATAACTATAAAATGATGTTAGGGGTTGTAGGCCTTTTAAGGGTTAAGTTTAAACTTTTCGGCAATTTCAGGTCTACTGGCACTGTAGTTCACTTCAGCTTAATGTGCTGTGGAACCAGAAGTGAGAACCGAAAGTAGCATGGGGAAGTAAGTATTTCCTATGATGGCCTAAAAACCCTAATCCTAACCCCAAGTTAGGGTTTTGGTCATGGTGAGGGCTGATGTTTTTGGTGAATTACACCGAAATTCAGTAGAGCTCCGACCCGAATCAAAGCCTTCGAATTTAGGTCAAATTTTACTTTGACCAGAATCCGAAGCACAATGCTATTAGGGATCATTATCCCACAAATTATTAAATTGTAGGATATCCCAGGGAGCAGAATTAAGTTACTATACTGGTAGAAAAAACAGATTTTGGTTTATGGACATATGTTCCACATTCACATTGGGAGGTATAAGGAGATAAAAATATTCAGCAATTGTGTTTGGTACCAGTCATAGTGGGTAAACAGCAAGATCTCACAAAACATAAATGTGCGATGTTTGTGGATAATGTTGCGCTTCAGATTTGGTTGGGTGTCAAATTAGGCATGAATCTAAGCATTTCAATTTGAGTTGTCCAAAATGGAATTTTAGTGAAAAAAATTACCTAATAAAGAAAGAGAAAAAATACCCAAACCTTAACTTAACTTAAACCTTAACCCTAAATCAGAGTTAAGATTTCTACAATGTTTTAGGTTAACTTTAGGTTAACTTACCTTTGTGTGACATAACCAGTTTGTACAATACATGGAAACCTCTAAAGAAGCATTTATGCTATCTATCAAACATGAAAAAAACTTTGAGATTCTTAGTTCACACGTTTTGATCAAAAAATGTTTAAGCCACCCCCGGCTTATAACGGGATCTCAAGTCGGGTGGTCCTACGCTATCTTTACCTCTCAATAGAGCCAAATTCCGACTTCTCATTGGGTCAACCGACCTCCATAATCCAGGGAGAAAAATAAAAAGACACCAACCTTGCAAGCATACTGCACTGATATAACAGCCTGTGGAGGTGGGCGGGGTGCAATAAACCAAAATGGAGGCATCCCTTCCTCCCTATATAGATTCAAAGCAATATATGCCAAATACAACGTATAGTTCTGCACAAAAAAACACTTCTGGAAAACACAATGTGAATCTGGGTGCCACTGGCATGGCTGCAGCATATATATATATATACACGCATTCAAGTACCAGTGGCACACCATCAGCTAAAAGGGCTAACAAAAAATTCATGGAAACCTCTAAAGAAGCATTTATCAGAAGTGTTTTTTTGTGCAGAACTATACGTTGTATTTGGCATATATTGCTTTAAATCTTTATAGGGAGGAAGGGATGCCTCCATTTTGGTTTCCTGCACCCCGCCCACCTCCACAGGCTGTTATATCAGTGCAGTATGCTTGCAAGGTTGGTGTTTTTTTTATTTTTCTCTCTGGATTATGGAGGTCGGTTGACCCAATGAGAAGTCTGAATTTGGCTCTGTTGAGAGGTAAAGATAACGTAGGACCACCCGCCTTGAGATCCTGTTGTAAGACGGGGGTGGCTTAAAAATTTTTTGATCAAAACGTGTGAACTAAGAATCTCAAAGTTTTTTTCATAACCAGTTTGTGTCACTTCCTGTTTGACATCAGACAAATGTTACTTCTAGCATCACTTCCGCTTTCACTGCTTTTCCCCTATGTTATGGAAACTGAAAGTGATGTTGGACATGATGTTGGTTGTTGCATGTCACATCCAGTGTCACTTTTGATTTCTATAACATAGTGGAAACCAGAAGTGATGTTGGAAGTTGCATTGGAACTGATACCTTGCTTGGAGTGTTAGAGGATCAGTAGTGATGCTGAAAAAATTTCTAAAAGGTACTGTAAGTTAACCCTAAAGCCCGGCACAAAACTCTATCCCCGAATTAGGTTTAAAGGGGTTGTCTATGTCATAAAATAATATTATCCTCCTCATTAAGTAAAAAAAATTATATACTCAGATTGCCCGTGTTGCTGCTTCTAGAGCTGCGTCTCTCCGGTCTTCTGTTACAATCTTCTACTTTCGGATGAGGATGTCACATCTGCAGTTGTTGATTGGCTGAAGTAGTCACATGCCACTTATTGACCTTACCATTTGGAAGTGAACAGCTCCAAATGATAATGTAAGTAGAGGCATGTGATCAATGCAGACAATCACCGACTGCAGATGTGTTGTCCCCGTTCGAAAGTAGAAGATTACAAACAGAAGACTGGAGAGACGCAGCCCTGGAATAGAGAAGAAGGGAAAGGTGAGTATTGTGTTTTCTTTTTAATGTGGCCCCAGGAGCATTATATTATCTTTTATGACATGGACAACCCCCTTTAAAGATAGAATTGGGATAAGGTTTAAAGAAAAAAATGTGAGTTTGGAACATTGAATCAATGTTGAGCCAAACAGGGACCTATTTGAGCAAGACTAGCTGTGGGTGAAGCACTGGAGCCAGGTTAAGTAAAACCTTTGCATCTCTGAATTATTCCAAGGCAGAAATTGTTAAACTTGTTTAAAAGAGTGGAACAGAGGACAAAAAAACAGGCACTTAGTACAATCACCATGCTGATAAAAAAAATATATATTGGATGCTGGGGTTCAGCAAAACAATACCAGACTAGTTAAGGCAAACAAATGTGTAACATTATATCACACAACAGATAATCTGAATCAGGGACCAATCAGATATTACCTCTTTAATTTACAATACATGGACAGCCTAATAAATATGAATAAATACATCAATTGTCAATACAAAGATCTTTCCATGATCTATTTATACACAGCATGTAACTATTACAAGGGAATATCCTGTAAATCTGGAATAAAGAAAGTTTCTACATGAGCATAGAAGGGGATTCTTTACTATAAGATTGGTGAGATTGTGGAACTCTCTTTTTGAGGAAGGTGTCATGGAGAAGTTAATACAATTGCTCAAAGTGGGCCTAGGTAATAATATTATAAGTTATAGTGACTAGATTATAGGAGATGAGTATCTGATCCAGGGATCTAATCTTCTACCAAATTTGGAATCCAACAGGAGTGTTTTTTTCTCTAAGATGACAGTTGGCTTCTACCTCAAGGTTTTTTTTGCTTAAGCCTTGGTCTACCCAGCAAACAGCAAAAAAGTAGTCAAAAACCAAAACCTAAAAACGGCTTTGAACGTCAGTTTTTTGTCCAAAGCAGCTGTGTTTCCGACGTGTTTTTTGGGTGGTTTTCAGTTTTTTGTTGTGTTTTTGGAGTGCTTTTGTGAAGTTTTGGGGCAGTTTTTAATGTATGCAAATCCATACACCTTGTTAAATACCTGGGCAGTTTTTCAGCAGAACCGTCCAAAAACCGCCGGAAAAATGTCCGACGGTTTACATAGACTTCAACAGTACATTTTCTGCCCTGCACTCCCAACAAAAAAAACAAGCAGAAAAAAAATATTCTGTGGAGACTACAGAATGTTTTTAATATTAAAGTCTATGGGACCTGTTTTCAGTCGTTTTTTCAGTGGTTTTAAAAAACAAAAAACCCTGAAAAAACGATTGGCTTTGTGTGTGCTGTCTAGACATAGCCTTACTCTTGATCCACACGCCAGTACAGTATCTCATATAAGTGAGTACAGACCAAATATATGCTGTTATACAAGCTGTACACTGACTACTTTACCTTGTATCAAATTGTCATTTCTTCAGTGTTGTCCCAATGAAATATTTACAAAAATGTGTGTACTTCCTTTTGTGAGATACCGTATGTCAACTTTTACCCTTACAAATTATGTTACTAAGTTACCATTACAGCATCTAGATATTTACAAAATATGGTCCAACAAATAATCAAGCAGTTGGTCATAATAAACTCTGACTAAAGGAGACCTGTCAACCATTCCGATATGTCAATACTTGCATTATCAATGTAATAAAATTCTAAGGTGTCATTTCTTAGAATTCCACCTAGTTCCATCCCTGTTATTTCTCCTGGAAATATATTAGTAAATTAACCAATTTACTATTCTTCCTGTTGAATGGGTGAGTCTCTACACAACATGACACTGTTAGCACTGATTGGACAGTGCCACTCTGTGTCAATCACGTCTCCTTAACAAAGAACATAGGAAGTCCAGTTGTCGAGTTATTCATTTTTAGAAGACATACAGCAACTGCAGAGCAGCACAACACTGAGTTCTTGTTTCATGTTGTTAGATTTTTAATCACTGGAAAAAATAGATGTAAAACTTAACCTTTAATAATCTATTAAAATAGATCCATAAAGAACATCCATAAAGTACAAAAGCACAAGGACTGCCAGTAGACCGGAAAATAATGTACAAAACTCAAAGGTGGGAGGGCCAAACTCACTCTATTACACCCTATTCTGCAGACTGTCTAGCAAACAAATATGGGAACATAGTTCCGACAAGGAGGGAGCACCAGGGCTCAATAGCCAAGGTTCTGGGTGGGGCCACCCTTGTCGGGATGATGCTCTCATATTTGTTTGCCAGGGAGTTTGCAGCATAGGGTGTAATAGAGTGAGTTTGGCCCTCCCACCTTTGAGTTTTGTACATTATTTTCCGGTCTACTGGCAGTCCTTGAACTTTTATATTTTATGGATTAATCAGAGTCTGTATTTTCATAGATTATTAAAGGTTAAGTTTTGCGTCTATTTTTTTCAGTAATTAATTTTCTGTTTCTGACAGTGCACTGTATTGAGTTTGAGGATGGTCTGACACAACGCTTCTATAATCTATTAAAATCTATTAAAATATGGACTCTGAATAATCCATGAAGTACAAAGGTACAAGTACAAAGGCTTCAGCTAGACAGGAAAATAATGTAAAAAACTCAAAGGTTTAAGGTCCAAACTCACCCTATTACACCCTATGCTGCAGACTGCTTAGCAAACAAATATGGGGACATCATCCCAACAAGGAGGTAGCACCAGGGCTCAATAGCCAAGCTTCTTGGTATGACCGTCCTTGTCGCTACGATGTCCCCATATTTGTTTGCTAGGGAGTCTGCAGCATAGGATGTAATAGAGTGAGTTTGGCCCTCACACCTTTGAGTTTCGTACATTATTTTCCGGTCTAGTGGCAGTCCTTGAACTTTTGTACTTTATGGATTAATCAGAGTCCGTATTTTCATAGATTATTAAAGGTTAAGTTTTACGTCTATTTTTTCCAGTAATTAATTTTCTGTTTCTGACAGTGCACTGTATTGAGTTTAAGATAGCTTTACTTATCTTGTAATTTAATGTTGTTAGATTTATCACAATTAGAGCCCATCTGGCAAAGAGACCGGTGGCATTGGCTGACTGTTCTAAGCGTTAGAATAAAACAATGCACTTGCTCTAGCTACAAATTTCATAGTAAAATATTTTTACTGCATTTACAATTCAAGGCTAACTTTACAAACAGATGGTTTAGCAAAGAATATCTGCCTATTGTCTAACAGGATGGTGTGACACAACGCTACTGCATTGAGAAATGTCGGGAAGAACTCCAGTTATTATTTCTACTGGTGAAACAATATGTCAATAGCTTTTCACTCTCTCTCTCGTAAAACATTGACACATTTGTCATCTTTTCTCAAAACTGGAAATTGTTGAGCTCGGTGGCGAATCTTTTCTGCCGAATGTGTCTAAGTTTCATATGAAAAAGAATATTTTCCTTGGCTGATAGATAACACAGTCAATGGAATCGGTATCACATCGCCTACTCAGAAACTCTGCAAGGTTGTATTTACCACTGTGTATAATAAGCAGATATAGTAGACAATCATCTGAAAGCACCATATGTGTTAGAATTTGCAATGCTATACAGCTTCCATATACATTATGATTAATTACATACAGTGGGGAAGAAAACATATTCAGTCAGCCACCAATTGTGCAAGTTCTCCCACTTAAAAATATGAGATAGACCTGTCATTGACCTCAACTATGAGAGAAAAATGAGAAAACAAATCCAGAAAATCACATTGTCTGATTTGGAAAGAATTTATTTGCAAATTATGGTAGAAAATAACTATTTGGTCACCTACAAATAAGCAAGATTTCTGGCTCTCACAGACCTGTAACTTCTTCTTTAAGAGGCTCCTCTGTCCTCCACACATTACCTTTTGTAATGGCTCCTGTTCTCAGTATAAACAAGTATGAACTTGTTATCAGTATAAAAGACACCTGTCCACAACCTCAAACAGTCACACTCCAAACTCCACTATGGTGAAGACCAAAGAGCTGTTGAAGGACACCAGAAACAGAATTCTAGCCCTGCACCAGGCTGGGAAGACGGAATCTGCAATAGGCAAGCAGCTTGGTGTGCAGAAATCAACTACGGGAGCAATAATTAGAAAATGGAAGACATACAAGACCACTGATAATGTCCCTCAATCTGAGGCTCCATGCAAGATCTCACACTGTGGGGTCAAAATGATCACAAGAATGGTGAGCAAAAATCCCAGAACCACACGGGGGACCTAGTGAATAATCTGCAGAGAGCTGGGACCAACGTAACAAAGGCGACCATCAGTAACACACAATGCCGCCAGGGACTCAGATCCTGCAGTGCCAGACGTGTCCCCCTGCTTAAGTCAGTACATGTCCGGTCCCGTCTGAAGTTTGCTAGAGAGCATTGGATTATCCAGACGAGTATTGGGAGAATGTCATATGGTCAGATGAAACCAAAGTGGAACCATACCTACTGTGAAGCATGGGGGTGGCAATATCATGCATTGGGGCTGTTTCTCTGCAAAGGGACCAGGACAACTGATCCGTGTACATGAAAGAATGAATGGGGCCATGTATCGTGAAATTTTGAGTGCAAACCTCCTTCCATCAGCAAGGGCATTGAAGGGCATTGGCTGGGTCTTTCAGCATGACAATGATCCCAAGCACACCATCAGGACAATGAAGAGTGGCTTTGTAAGAAGCATTTCAAGGTCCTGGAGTGGCCTAGCCAGTCTCCAGATCTCAACCCCATAGAAAACCTTTGGAGGGAGTTGAAAGTCCATGTGGACCAGCAACAGCCCCAAAGCATCACTGCTCTAGAGGAGATCTGCATGGAGGAATGGGCCAACATACCAGCAACAGTGTCTGCCAACCTTGTGAAGATTTACAGAAAATGTTTTGTCATTGTCAAAAGATATGTAACAAAGTATTAAGATGAACTTTTGTTATTGACCAAATACTTATTTTCCACCATAATTTGCAAATAAATTATTTCCAAATCAGACAATGATTTTCTGGATTTGTTTTCTCACTTTGTCTCTCATAGTTGAGGTCGACCTATGATGTCAATTACAGGCCTCTCTCATCTTTTTAAGTGGGAAAACGTGCACAATTGGTGGCTGACTAAATAATTTTTCCCCCACTGTATCTGTGTAAATATATACTGTATAGACAAAAAAAGTTAAATTATAGTTTAATCCAGTAGTTTGTTAATAGAAAATACACAAGGATAAAAATAAGGAATAATTTGATTACTTTTCATAAGAACATTTTTAAAAATACAGAACACATTCTAAAAATTGAAAAAATTATTTATAACTAAAAAAGTACTGTTCTGTATCTTATCCTATATCCGCTAACAGGCATACGTGTTCTCCTTCACTGATCTGCTTCACACCTCGATGTGGATGCTGGGAGGCAAAGGTTAGTGTTGGATGTTGCTGAAATGCATTACCTCTTAGTAAATAGCAATTATTGCTACTTAATCATTCTGTTAGTATGTGCTCATCATATAAATGAGCTGCTCCCCTATTCACGCTGCCACATGATAAAGCAAAAAAGCAAAAAGTATGCTGAGGTTGCTGGTAATCAAGCTGTCTCCCCAGGGTTTACTCTTTGGGATCTCTACAGGTAAATTAGCTGTAAATGAGTCTTTTCTACAAACGAGTGTTGTTAATTACCAACTAATGTAATTTTGATGGATTCGCATCAATAAACTTATGGTGGATTTGGGCTGATTCCAAACAACCCAGCAATGGTATTAGTAGCAGCTTTGTTCGGTTTTTATGAGGCACCAGGCAACCTTGTATACAGATGGGGTGGGAGGGTGTCCATGAAGTCAACTTACCCTATTCTGGCCATTACAGTAACTATTTAGAAGTCAGTGTCGGACCGGGGTACCTAGGCCCACAGGTGGGGTTGATTCTAGGGGCTGAACACGGCATAAAGGCAACATAGGCCCCCATGCTATTAAAGAAAAATACCCAGGTGCAGCTGATTGGTGGTAATCCATATATCTCTCCACTAGGTGGACAGAAAGCTGCACCTTAAATTGACATCTATTCACATAGCAAGCAAAAAAACCAAAAAGCCACAGTACCATACGTTGGGAGACTAAACAGATGCACCAATACCTGTAAGACAGCCGCTCGCACACCTTTCATGCATGAGGGGGGCGGCTGCTGGTATTCTACTTGCATCCAATCCCCAGTACTGTTGGGCAAAAAAACTATTTTCACATACTGGAAAAATATCAAATATGAGGTATTGGTTACCATAATGGCCACTATATTGTAAGCCTGCAAGCCTCCTTCACGGCTCCTCATTTATTGCAGGTCCCTACACTCCCTTAGAATCACAAAATATACAGAAAAAGGGGAAAAAAATTAAACTCAGAAGAAAAACAGAAACATGGCCATACTCACTGCTAGTAAAGCTGAAATGAGACTGAACACAGCATAAAGGCAACATGGGCCCCCATGCTATTTTTTGCATGCTATGTGAATAGATGTCAATTTAAGGTGCAGCTTTCTGTCCACCTAGTGGAGAGATATATGGATTACCACCAATCAGCTGCACCTGGGTATTTTTTTTTAATAGCATGGGGCCCATGTTGCCTTTATGCTGTGTTCAGTCTCATTTCAGCTTTACTAGCAGTGAGTATGGCCATGTTTCTGTTTTTCTTCTGAGTTAAATTCCCCCCCCCCTTTTTCTGTATATTTTGATTCTAGGGGGCCCACCAGTTGAGTATTTTCTAGGCCCACTGGTGGGGTTGATTCTAGGGACCCACTAGTTGAGCTGTTTTTGGGCCCACTGGTGGAGTTTACTTTAGGGGCCGCTCTACAGCTACTGTAAATGACTGTACATGTCTCTTGCTTTTTGCCTCTCTGTCTATGCTGCTTTGCTTCTACTGATTATGTATATGCAGTTAAAAAAACAACTCCAGGTCTTCCATGCTCTGGAGCCATCGGGGGTTTCCCCTACTCCCCTGTGAGCCAGTCCGAGCCTGTTTGGTATTTGGTGACTGTGGTGGGGATGGAATCCAGTCCCCCTAAATCCCTTAGTGGAAAACTACAAAGCTCTTAGAACTAATGTCCTTGGCTGACTATCAGTACTGGCCTCAGACAATATTATTAAATATCTTACCCAACCGTATGCAGATGGGACCTTATGCTTCTTTGCAGACTTGCAAAAAGAACTGAATCACCCTCATATATCACTATTTGGTTATTTTCATGCCTTGCCCCATTTGGCTGTGGATTTTTTTGTTATTAGACTTTAGGTGTTCAGAATCCAGAGTTAAGATTCGCTAAGAGAGAGTGTCTTCAAAAATCTGTATCCTCCTTGTGATCATGAAATATCTGAATAATGAACAAACATGTGCAGAAGGAAGGATCACTCACCTTGCTTTCATCAGAAGCTTGGAAGTCACAGTCCTCAGCTGGTTAAGTTAATTCACCGACGCTCGGAATCCTGGCTCCCGGCAAAGAGCCCAACAAGGTAATGCAGAGAAGAAAATAGATGGATCCAGCGATCTTGGTGAAAAACGTGCTTTGCATTTATTCACATAATAGTAGTGCAGACGGTACAAACAAAAATAAGATTAAAACCTACGCGTTTCAAGCATAAAACTTTCCTGCCCTTGATCACGGTTCAAAAATCTTCCTAAGTGTGTCCATTATATAGTAAAAAGGGGCGTTACGTGTGTCCACACGTCATATCCTCCATTTAAAAACACTCTATAATGCTATCGCTAAACATTAATATATTCAGATAATTCTTTTGTGATTTATAGCCTGTTGTTCAGATAGTTGAATTAATAAATATATGCCAAATCATTTATATTATTTAATCCTACCGGAACCCTTGTCTCCAATTCATGGATCCAAAACGCTTCACGCAAGCGCACTCGGTGTTCCCAGTCACCTCCATTGTGCGGACGATAGACTCGTTCAATCCCGCAGCATTTGAAACTGTCTAGTGCGCCTGCGTGCGTTTCCACGAAATGCCTTACCGCTCCTGAATGGGTGCTCTGCTCTTTACGGATACCAGCTAGGTGTTCCTCAATCCTAACTCTCATCTTGCGGATACTACTGCCAATGTAAGATTTTTTACAACTGGTACAGTAAATAAGATAAATCAAGTGGTCCGTGTCACAATTTATACAATCATTTATCTTGTATATTTCATTCTTAATCTGACCAACGAAACCATTAGTCTTATCCATATATTGGCAGATTTTACATAATTTTTTTCCACACATATGGTTACCCTTTAAAGTTAGCCAGGTATTGGACAGACTTTTACTTGAAAAGTTACTAGGGGAAATGGTGTCTCCTAATGTCTTGCTACGTTTTGCCACCATTTAACCCCTTCATCAATTATATTTGCCAGTATGGGGTCCTGACTATGGATATTAATATTTTTAAAGAAGACCTTTTTTATCAAACCATATTCCTCACTGTAAAATGTAGTATATGTCACATTATGTTTATTCTCACTTCTATGTTTACTTTTTTGTGCCAATTGCGTTTCATGCGTTTTCCCCTTCATTTTATTTTTTGCTGATTGTATCTGTTTATTCGTGTATCCTCTAGTCTTTAATCTTCTCTCTATGATCTCCATTTGTTGTTTATATTGTAAGTCATAACTACAGATCCTCCCTGCTCTATTGAGTTCTCCATAAGGGATGGAATTTACTGTGTGGATAGGGTGACAGCTGTCCGCCCTAAGTACAGTATTGCCACTATTTGGTTTTCTGTATACATCAGTGGTAACCTTCTTACTAGATTTATCTCCTGTAAGATGGAGATCCAAGAAGGGGATAGTGACTTTTTCTACCACTGATGTGAATGTTAGGTTTATGGCATTATTATTGAGAAAATTCACAAACTCTGGTATGGACGCCACATCGCGACCCCAAACAAACAAGAGGTCGTCGATGTAGCGCCCATACCAGAGTATACAGTCAGAATATGGGTTCTTGGAATCGTAGATAAAATATCAGATTTCGCTTTTACTGAGATCTTTTGAGAGATGGAGAAGAAATGCTCCTGAACTTATAGTCTAGAATTTGGGGGTAGTGGTGGTCCACATGGAGGTCTTCAGTAATTAGCATCAGAGACTGACTCATGCAAATGAAGTAGCTGCTGAGGGGATATCTTACAACAATACGATTGGTGCCAATGCATTAACTTGTGAGTGATGTTTGCACCAGATGGGCTGCAGGTCAAGCCTCCCTTCCACATATGATTTGGGATTGTGCAATAACACAACGCTTTTAGGATAGGTCCACCAGTTTTTTAACACTAGGATTGGTTTTCATACTGTTTGTGGCTCAGGGAACAGCCTGTTGGGTGTGTTGGAAGACCCTTTTCCTTTTGAAATATAAATTCTATGTAGGATCCTAATTTTTTATATTAGACAACAGCTGAATTTTGAGACTCCATAAAACCCTCCATTTTGAACTAAGTCCAATTAATTAAGTTATATTTATCTATGTATAATCTTACTTATGCTGTAGAAGGTACACCAGACTGCTTTTTTTGTATTTGGGTGCGTGGATTGCTGTGAAGAGATGGAGGAGAGATGTTCCTGAACTTGAAGACTGGCTGTGGTCCTCCTGGTGGTCTACAGTAATTAGCACCAGAGATTGAGGTTTAGGGGGTTTGAGGTGAGGTGTCAAAGCAGGTGTGTGTCTAGGTGTTGCACTGAGTGTGTTGGTGTTTGTGTTACTCTAGACTCTAGAGCACTGGAACTATTGAGAATTATAATGTTCTACCACAAGGTGTTCTATTGTCTCTTTCTTCTTAATAGTGTCATATGACTATCTGTGGATTTTTTGCATATTTCTTGATTATTTTTAATGTAATTGCTGACTTGGAATTGCCTTTGATACACTACATATCTGTCATTGTGTTCTTCCTTTTTTTGTTCATGTAAAATCCTTTAAAATTAATTAGCAAATACTTAAAAAAACCTCTTCAAACGACTCCGATTCAGTTTTTAAGTTATGGAAGTGGATGAAATTTCTAAAATATTTAATATAAAAAGGAAACTATTTTGGGGGGAATTTTTTTAAGACTAGAATTTCATTCTCCAGTCTTAAGGAGACTTTTCAGTGGAAAAAATATTTTCGAAATTGTATCTCCACTAGAGATGGGCGACTTTCTCAAAATTCGATTTCGTTCACTTCGGTCCGAAATTTTCCGACAAAAATAACTTCGGGTCCGAATTACTTCGGCAGGATCGCGTTAAAAAGGCAGCTATTCCAGTGCAGTGCACAGAGCCTGCAGGGTGCTGTAGAACGTTGTGGCCATGGCTTAAAATATGGCAGAGGGAGGCTTGGTTTGGTCTTCATAAATGTTGTGTTTTAGTATGACACGCAGATGACCGCCTCCGCCCTTAGAATCGCTTCACCTATAAAATTCACATGGGCACTTTCAGAGGGGGCCAAAACTGACCAAAAAAACTTCAAGGCGGGAATGTAGCCTGATAAAGCCATGCCAGCAGAAAACTGGAAAAAAACAAGCTGGAGCTCAGGTAAGCAACATTAGTGACAGAGTGTGGAGGTGACGGCGGCAGCCACAGCAGCATGAGGTCAGGCAGTGGCACAATGACATTCTGGAGGTGGCAAAACACGAGGAAGCCACAGAGTTGCACAATGACAGAGGCAGAGGTCACGGCGGCAGCAGTATGATGGTCCAGGCAAGTGGCACAATGACACAGTGTGGGAGGACACGGGCAGCAGGCGTCACAGCAGCAGTAATGAGGTCCAGGCATTGGCACATGGACATTCTGGAGGCGGCAAAACAGTATTAGGCCACAGAGTGGCACAATGATACTAGTGTGGAGGCCACGACAGGCAGCAGCATAGATCAGGCAGTGGCACAATGAACATTCTGGATGGCGCAAAACAGTATTAGGCCACAGAGTGGCACAATCACACACACAGTGTGGAGGTCACGGCGGCAGCAGCTATGAGGTCAGCAGTAGCACAAATGACGAATCTGGAGGCGGCAAAACACTATTAGGCCAAGAGTGGCAGCAATCACACATGTGGAGGTCCACGGTCGCAGGTCAGTATGAGGATGCAGGCCGTGGCACAGTTTTTTGGCTGACATTCTGGAGGCGGCAAAACAGTATTAGGCACAGAGTGGCACAATCCACAGTGATGAGGTCCCGCGGTCAGGCAGTATGAGGTCAGGCAGTGGCACAATGATATTCTGGAGGCGGCAAAACAGTATTAGGCCACAGAGTGGCACAATCACACAGTGTGGAGGACACGGACGGCAGCATTATGAGATCAGCAGTGTGCACAATGACATTCTGGAGGCGGAAAAACAGTATTAGGGCCACAGAGTGCACAATCACACAGTGTGGATTGTCGACGGCGGCAAGAAGTATAAGGTCAGCAGTGGCAGCAATGACATTCTGGAGGCGGCAAAACAGTATTAGGCGCACAGAGTATTCAGCAATCCACACAGTGTGGAGTTCACGACAGCAGCAGCATGAGATCAGCAGTGCACAATGACATTCTGGAGGTGGCAAAACAGGAGGAAGCCACAGAGTGGCACAATGACTGAGATCGGAGGTTCAGCGGGCAGCAGCCATGAGGACCAGGCATGGCACAATGACCCAGTGTTGGAGGGCACGGCAGTAGTCACAGCAGCAGCATGAGTTCAGAGAGTGTGGCACAATTACATTCTGGAGGTGGCAAAACAGGAGGAAGCCAGCAGAGTGGCACAATGACAGAGAGCGGAGGTCACGGCGGCAGCAGCATGAGGTCAGACAGTGGCAATCAATACACCGGTGTGGAGGACATGGCAGTAGTCACAGCAGCAGCATGAGGTCAGAGAGTGGCCCAATGACATTCGGAGATGGCAAGAACAGGAGAAGCCACAGATTGGCATCAATGACTGAGAGGCGGAGGTCACGGCGGCAGGCAGCATGAGGTCAGGTCAGTGGCCACTGACGGCAGTGTGGAGGACATGGCAGCAGCCGCACAGCAGCATGAGGTCATACAGTGGCCAATACCACAGTGTGGATGTCACAGGCAACAGCAGCATCAGCAAGAGTCATAGAGTTGCACAATGACCGATGTGTTGTAGTGGGTGGCAATATCCATTCCCTGGTAAAGATGGTGGTAGGCATATGGAGAAACTGCGCAGTCAGATGTGTGGCATCAGTCGGGGTGCATGCAACAGAATATTGCTGAGGCAGGTAATTTGAACTCCAGACTGACGGCCTAAGGCATTGGTGTGTGGAAATCCTGGCTGATCCACGCCTGATTCATCTTGACAAAGGTCAATCCCGTTCACATTTCCCGTGTACAAATCGTGTCTCCCTTGGTGTAACGATGCCGCCCGTCGCACTGAACACCCGCTCGTTGATGCCACACAACTGTCGCGGGTGGCAGACATCTTCTCCAACTGCAAACTCGTGGCAAGTTGCGGCCACACATCCAGTTTGGCTCCCAGTAGTCACAGCGTAACTTCTAACTGAGGTGGCAGAGTGCTGTCCAAGTAGGCCAAACCTTTGGTTCAGGGACTGCTCCAGGTCCTGTGCAGGCTGCTGCTGGCTGAACTGCCCTCCTCACTAGGCAGCGTGAAGGAAGTCGCGTCATCAGTGACTCCAGAGTTAGGTGTACTACTGATTTGAGCTGGTGCTGGCTCCTACCCCCCCACCTATCCCGCCACATCTGCGGCAGTAAGATACGTGAAGCGCTGAGGAACCCCCCGTGCATACCCTGTCAAGGAGGGACGATCAGCCGCACATAGGCAGCGGCCAACTGATTTCGGAGGATATCCTCCCTATAGATATAGAGTTTGTCTTCCCTCTCAAAAGTCTGGAGAAAAAAGGCACCCATTATTGGACCGAAGCGAGGGTCCAATAGGGTGGAGAGCCAGAAGTCATCCCTCTGCCGATTGCTGACTATTCGGCTGTCACTAGTCCAGGCAAATAAGCATTGCTGCGCTGGCCATCTGCACAAGTGACTCCCAGGGGCTCCCAGCCACCATAACCACTGACTACTGCCACGGTGTTTGAGGGTCATCTGCCTCATCTTCCACATCTCCATCCACCACCTCCAGCTGCTCCTGCTCCCTCCTCTCCTTGTCACCTGGTAGCAAAATCCACTACATTTCACCAGACAATGCATTCTGCTCCAATTTTCCTACCACCTCCTCCTCCATTTCAGTCCCCACCGACCTCATGTTGGACCACGATAAGTAGTCAGCCATCGCTCCAGTCCCCTGGCCCAGAACAGATTTTTCAGCATCTGTTTTCGCAGGACATGAAGCAGTTGAATGACTTTATTCCTCCCGTAGTCCTAGGCGACTGACAAAATAACGTTGCCCTCCTCGAATGGCCTCAACAAACGGAAGAGGTGTCACGGCATGAGCTGCGCATCTGGCTAACATCAAAGTTACACAGGGGAGGTCTTCTGTCTGCCTGGATCATCAAAAAATCGTATAATGGCCTTATCTCTGTTCATACAGTCGGGTCCAACATGTGGGCAGGCTGGAATTTCCAGCGGTGTGGATACTACGCATATCCGAGTGTGTATTGGGGAGGCCGTTCTGCCGCTGTGCAACTCTGGATGGGTGTTCCTGGCTTTAGTACGAATGGATAAAGTGGCATGCAGCTTTCACTGGCCATTTTCAGAATGTTTTCTGAAGAGTCGGTGGAAGACTTCAGGAATCTTTTCACAACGCAGATTGAACACGTGCGCCATGGCATGGTGGGCAATGGACCATCCCTCCTCGGTGCAGCGCGGACACCATGTTCCTCCCATTGTCCCGTCACCATGGGTCTGATTTGTAATTTGGGCAACAAGAAAGCCACAACATCGAATTCTTGCTGCATGACTCGGAGCAGTTCCGCCCCTGTGTGACTTCGTTCGTCCCCCCCCCCCGCCGAGGCTAGCCAGTGTAGAAACTGCGTGACACCGCAGTGTCCTACACGATGTGGTTATGATGGAGGCAGTACTGTTGGAGGCTGAGATGGTGGTGATGGTCGGAGGAGGAGGTATGCTTACAATTGGCGTCAGTGTGTCAGCAGTTTTGACAACGTGGAGGAGTAAAGGCGGGTCGACTCCTGATCGGCAAGTTTGTTGTGTGCCTGGGGCAGGAAGCACATCACCCAGTGGGGCCGTACAGTACATGTACTGGCCCTGACAGTAGTTACAGCTCCATGACGTCCGCGCTGCCGTGCACCTTTGAAACAAACCGATAAGCTCAATGACTGACCCACCTTCTGTTCTAGCATATATTATGAAGTAGGGGGGCTGGTAGCTGCCTTTTGGAACAAGAAATCACGTTTTGTCAGTATTAATCTCTCCATCTCGGCTCGGCACAAGCCATTATTTCTCTGAATGGTGCTTGTCCACCATTTGAAAGGGAGGGGCTGCCAATACCAACAACTTGGCAGAGCACGGTCAGGCCTGTCTAGCACGTTAGGATGGTTGGACGCATACTGTTGTCTCTTTGCAATCGCCTCGCATGAAGCAGCTGTGCTGTCGCCGATGAGTAGCGAGGAGGGAGAGCATCTGGAGCGCGGCAGATGATTTTCAAAGAAAAGCCAGTCTCCCTTCATGGCAGAGGTGGTGGAGGCCTTGACTGGCTTACAATGGCATGCGAGGCCACTGTGTCGCTGCTGGGCTGTCTGTATGCTGAGCGGGCGGCAGGATGGACCACCACATCTGAGCCACGATTCTCCCAGGGCCACCGATTGTGACGCTGCAAGAGTTGACGGCAGGGCCGTGGTGCCAACGTTAGGCACCCTGTCCTTGCGTCACTTTCTGCCCACAGAGACTACATATACCCATATTCGGCTCCTCGCGGTGTCCTTAGCAAAGAACAGCACACCGCCGAGTATCGGATTTTACCGGCCTACGCTCCTCCTCCCCCCGCCCAGCAACCCCCCCCCCCCGCCGCCCCCCCACTGATGACTATTGCCGCTCGCTGTCCTCGCTGAGTCCCGCTGTGTCCGCTACTTTCTTGGACCTGCCCGAAGCGGATTTTATACCCCGTGCCGCTTGGTCTCCCCCCCCGAACCTCACACTGCTGCTGATCCCTGCTGACTCACGGCCACACGACCCACTTGCTGTCTGCGCTGCTGCCTGACGTGCAAGCTGCGCCCTCTTTCTCCTGACTATGATAGAAGCCTTTGTTTATGTTTGTTCCTTGCCTCACCCGGCTCCCAGAGTGCGGTCGGCTACATCATCATCTATTTGTGTTTCATCGTCACTGCTGTCCCATCATCCGGTCTTGGTATGCCGGCTGACGCTCTCACAACATGACCTCCCATGCCACGTCTCCCAAATCTAAACTTTGGCCGCCTACTGGCAAGAAGCAGGGATATTGGCCCCATTTCTTCGCTGCCAAGTAGCTGCTGACTGCCCTCCTCAAATAGTTCATCCCCCCTCGCTATATATTGTCGCTGAGCCCAGACCACAAAGTAAGATCTCTCATGCTAGGGAACCGGATGGGACCATATTGCGTGCTGATGACAGGTGAGGGCCGCTTGACCCGCCCCCGGGCCATGCCAACTAAGGGAATGTGTCTGGAGGTTTCCCACCGACTCTTGGCTGGGGTTGTCGAGAATGTCATCTGGTAGGAAGAGGATGACCTATGTCAACCAATCAAGAACCCTTGGTATGCTGAAACGAACACACGGCCGCTAGATACAGCGGGCATTGTGCCTCACCGATTGACCCCTTGCTGCGACTTCCCTTGCTTGCTGCGACCTGGGCCTGTTCGGCAGAATGTTTGTGCTCACTGCCACTCGCAGGTGAAGACCTGCCACCTCTCTGTCTGACATACTGTTTGTTCTAAAATGTACAGACACTTTATGATGATGATATCTGTATATGATAAATATACACCCTGTTTTTGTGACTCGCAATGAAGCCAGTAACAATCCTTGGGAACCCTTGGCGATATAAATATGCGCTCCAACAAATGCCAGGAAAAGTTTACTTGTATGATGTCGTTTAAAAACACTGTGTGTTTTACTGAAATGTAAAAGCACAAACAGGCTTAATTAACCTTCGGACATGAATTAGGCTACAGGAAAAATGTAAATATTTTGGCTGTTTGAAAAAGACGGTTTATATTTTTGACAGTACACCAGCAAAACAACGCCTAATTAAGGCCCTGGATGTAAATTCGCCAAAGAATTGAGGCCGCGCATAAACAATTAGGCTTTGTACGAGTTACAATTGCGAGATTTCTACGGCCACACAACAAGAGATACAGTTTAATTAACCTTTGCTTGTGAACTTAGCAAGCATGAAAAATTTATATATTTTGGCGTTGAAAAAGACGTTTTATTTTTGTCAGCACACCAGCAAAACAACGCTATTTAACCCATGTATGTAAATTGCGCCAAAGAATTAGAGCCGCACAAAAAAGTAGAGCTTTGTAGCGTGTTACAATTGCGTTGATTCTACGCACACAACAAGAGATACAGTTGTAATTAACCTTTGTCTTGTGAATTAGGCTACAGAAAAATTTATATATTTTGGCGTAGAAAACTGAAGACGGTTTCTTGGGGTCAGCACACCAGGTCAAAACAACGCTTAATTAACCCCTGGTTGTAAATAGCGCCATAGAATTCGAGCAGCCAAAAATGAAGATGGTTATTTGTATTATAAAAACGCTGTTTCTTTTAAATGAATACAACAGGAACTGGCTTAGTTTCCCACTTGGATAATGAATGTATTATGCGAGCTGCAGAGGACGCATACTGGATTTCAGATCCAATAGCCTCAAAAAATTTGAAACTAGAACAATAAGAGAACAATCGTCTGAGACACAGCTGAAGACACCCCCCAGAAAGTCGGCTATATAAAAATCAATTCTTCAGTAAGAGCTATCAGCCGCGTCAGCACCTTCCCTGATGAGCAGTCAGAGAGAGGAGGTGAGAGCTTCCCGTCGTTCGCGCCCTGACTTATATAGTGCTGTGACTCCAACAGAATCCCGCCTTCCTCTGATAGCTTCACCTCTGCACATGTCATGCAGGCTATGGCCCTTCTTCCTACCCAGAGTGCTTTGCCCCATGTAGCGCCATGTGCTCGCAGCCATTTGATCAATCAAAAGCGACACTTCGTTCACGTTGCCGAAGTAGCGCCCACAAAAGGGGGGGGGGGGGGGGGGGAAAGAAAAAAGGGGGGGAAAAAAAAGTTCGACCTTCGTTCCGAACGCGAATTTTTCCTGAAATTCTAAACGAATTCCACTTCGTTAGAATCGATTCGCCCATCTCTAATCTCCACATAACTCCACACTTTTGTATTATACTTTCATTACATTTTCTGGGGTTTCCTGCAATTCTGTATCAGTTGTGTGATGACAGGAAGTTCTGTAATTCTATGCCTCCACCCACAGGAAATAGCACTGTGTCCAGCTCAGAATATCCTGTGAATAGAGTGGTATGGCTTTTTTAGAACAGCCTTTGAAACCACATCCCTTCAGTCCTGCCCCCCAAGGCTTTTAACATGATGGAGGAAACAAGGGGCGTGTACTGAGACTGAGGTTGAGAGGTAGGGGCAGGACAAGGACAAGGTATTCTGGTGCCCTAGGCAAATAAGGTATATAGTGCCCCCTCTATAGAAAATTCAGCCCACTACATGCCTCCTTGCGCCCCCTTTTTCTCTTGGATTGAAGTGGAACCTTAGGAGGTTCCTGACCCGTCTTCTTAGCCCTGGGTATAGGGAGAGACAAAGAAAAGGATCCTGGGATTTGTAGTTTTACAGGACAAAGGTAAACAGCTTTCAAACAGGAAATGTGTGTTAGTGCAAAAAAGGGAGGTAAATAAACACAGGAAAGCAAAAATTATACAAAAAATAAAGGGTAAATAGTCATTTGACAATTATTTTAGGTTCACCAGAGAAACCCATTGAGCCCCCAGAAATGTAAACTGAATTTATTAAGAAATGCAGGCCTCAATATTTCTATTCAACAGACTAATTTACAATATTTCTAATCGACACATTTAAATCTAATTAAAAAAGCTAAAATGAAATACATGAGACATTATTTTTAACTGTGTTACTCATAGACCATTAACCTGGGATGTAATTGGGAGGAAGATGTCAACTAAAGATTCGCTTCATTTAAAAACATCTTGAAAGATGTTCATATTATCTAAAAATTTACACAGTAAAATTCAATTAGTAATTCAAAGACAAATATGGGTATGGGGGGAAAAAAAATCTTAAAAATTAAAAAAGGGCCAAAAAGAAATAGTTTGCTAAAAAAATCAAAATCTTATCAATTAAATGTACAGTATGAGATACTTAGGGCGACATGTCCGAAAATTGGCATCACTGCGGCAGTTTTTGGGGCCCATTAAACAGTTTAAAATATCTGAAAGTCATCCTCAAAAAATCGGGCATCAGGTGTACGTTGCATAGTAAAGTTAATGCGCCTAAACATGCACATTGCGCCTAAAAGCGAATAGCATATCATTTTTGGGGTTTATGTGATATGCTACGAGGCGTTTTGTGAAATGGAGGGATAATTATCATTACTAGTGTATGAAATTTTCACCTTTTAGGCAATTACAAGTCTCTGCCCGGCGTATAATGCGCCTAGTTTTGGTGTTTTGGTGTCAGTTCATTTACATCAAGAGTATGGTGTCAAGGGTATTTTTTGCACGAAATAGATAAAAAAAACTGGTGCTTGCGTATTGGGACATGTCGCCCTAGTGTACAGAATTGAAATTAGAATTTTTTGTTCTGTATAAGGAATAACCATAAAAAAAAACCAAATTAAAATATGTAGTAATCAAAAAATTTTGTTTTTTTTAATGTTTTCCCTTTTAAAAAGTGATATTACTTTGCCCGTCCCTCTCCCTTTTTGGGAAAGCTCCTGAAAAGCGAGAACATCACTTGGCTATATTGGTAGCCCCCAAGAAGTGAATGGAGAGGAGGGTCACAAGCCCCTCTTTCTTATCAGGGGGGGGGCGGGCAGTAGCTGTTGAGGTGCATTTTACCTCATGGTATAATCCCTTCAACAACCTAACCCCAGGATAGGCCTTCAGTAATAGAATGGTAATAGTCCAATTTTCCCTCCACCCGCCATCTTTTGTTTGAGGGGGAAACGGCCCCTTTGGGACTGCAGCCCTTTCAATGCGCTTGTGTCATGCTACACTTTAAATTGCCCAAGGGAAATTTATTAAGATTGTTACCAGCTAATGCAATACTCTCTTATTTACGTTAGTGAAACAGATTTGTATTACCTTGTGGTCCCTTCAATCAGCTGATTGGTGGGGGTGCTGGGAGTCAGAGCCTTACTTATATAAAGTTAATGGACTATCTTGGGGGTTGAACATCATTTTTAAAATTCAAGAGGGTTATCCAGTCTTATTAAAGTGATAACCTTTTCCCAGGATAATCAATCAATATTAGGATGGTGAGGGTCCATTACCCAGCACACCAGCCATTCACCTTCTTTATTATCCACTTTTCGAGCAGAGTTTAGTATTATAGTTTTAATGAGTCAAAGGGCAGGATTTCCAGAAGTCAGACCCCCACTGAGTTAACAATGTTGCTTACATTTAAAATTTCCCAAAAAAGGGCATGTCCTTTTTGGGACATAATTAAAATAAATTTATGAATAGACCCGATTGAACATCCCAAACCCAATTTATTTCGCTAACTCTATCCCTATTACTTCCCCCCCCCTTTCCCCTAATAAAAATTTAAAAATTTAAACCCCTAAGTTAGGGTTACTATTTTAGGATGCTTTAGGGGCTTACTTACCTTTCCGTGTCAGGTCTTACGTTACTTTCCAACTGGTGTCAATTCTGGGGCAACTTTCCAACGTCACTTCTGAGTTCACTAGGTTGTCCCCTATGTCATGGAAAACAGAATGACAGGTGTTATCGTCATGCTATGCACTTCGGGTTTTAAAAAATTTTGGGGTTTAACCTGGGGAAAACCCGGAAATTTCAGTCAAACAAACATGAAATGTGCTGCAGCGGGAGCAATGCAAGGCGTAGAAGGACACTGAAAGGTAATAAGCTAAATTAAAGGGATTTTGCCATCATAGACAAATAGCCTAAGCCATCAACGTCAGATTGGTTTGGTTCCCATCTGGAACCTTCCCCCATTTCTAAATTGAACCCCTTAATCTCCCGTTCTGAATGGAGAAGTGACTATGCAAGTGCAGCCACTCTCCTTTCATTTCAGTTGGAGTTCCGAGTACAGACGGATGTAACCACTCGGCTGTACTTCAAACTCCCATTGAAAGTAGGCTAGCATCATCTGACTTTGAGGGCAATAATCAAATCTGCCATCAATGTTATGTCTTTTTTTTTTTACAAATGTTTTTAAAAAAGTCAGTTTATTATTTTTCATGATTTCCCCTTCATTTCATTATTTTCACATCATCTTTCCGTTCAAAATTTGATATTTTACAATAAAAAGTTTAAACTTTACGACCAGACAGTGATTAAAAAAGAAGGTCAACAATCCATAATAATGACATTCTCATGTGAAATTAATTGCTTTATCAACAAAACCAAACTGCTATCTTTTACTTAATTGCCTTTGTAAAAGACTACTCAAAAAAAGAGGAAATAAAAACAAATACAAGAGAGGGAAATCTTGAAATTTGTTTTGAGAATAAAAAAAATGGTTCTTATTTTTGCACACAGATAGAATTTTTTTTTCAAATCATTTTGAAGAAAAAAACTCTCAAATTAAAAAATTTTTTTCTAAATTGATTTGGAAGCTTGCAATTAAATAATAAAATTTTTTACCAGTATTTATTAAAAATTCTCTACCCTTTGTTTTTTTGTTGTTCTCTAAGTGAGTCAGTTTAAAGCTCGCCCAGGGGGATACGACCATGATGAGAGCTCCTCAAGTCCTGGCTGCACATCTCAGATACCACCTCTCCTTTGAGGGAGCATGTCAGTCTCTTTTCCCTTTAGTAAACCCCCCACCTCACTGCTGAGCGACCCCCGGGGCATTTTTCTGTTCTTTTAATTTGGGGTTTCAATAAACTTATTGGGCCTATTCAGAACTTAAAATTAAAAGGGGGTTTTTCATTTATTAAATGGGCTTAAGAATTGGGGCAGTGAAAACAACAATTTGCAATTTAAGTTATTTGAAAAGTGTCTTTTTTCACGTTCCCCTTATCTTCGTTTTTGTAAACATGTTTCCATGCCCGGGCAGATTTACCTCCTTTCATTTCATTTGGGGGGGGGGCTCTACTAATTAAAATTCTGTCTGCCCCCCGGGTTTTATTCCCCGGGGCTGCATTTCCCGTTCTCACTCAGAAAAGGGGCCGGGAGCATTTCACTCTGCCAGCCAGCCTCCTCATTGAAAATGTGCGCGTGTAAACAGAAAAGGGAGACGTCTGTGCTGCTTGGATGAGTTGTAAAACTGGATTCAATGTAAAAAACCCCACTGTGAGAAAGATCATGCTCTCGTTCATAGAAGATGTTAGACTAATGCAGGCCTGTGCTATGTAAAAAGTCTTACAAAAAAAACTGCATAGGGAGAGGGCACAGGGAAAAAGTGGACTCATGAGGGGGGGGGAAAATTTAATCGGGAGCGAGCTGAACATGAAGGGGGGGATGAGTCATCCCCCCTTTTAGTTAAGAAAAACCCAGCTGGGGGGGGGAAAAAACCCCCCGGGTTTCAGGAAATGAAAGAACAAGCTTTAAGAAAACAGCCGAAATGATGAGTGATACATCCCCTTTAAATGTGAGAACCCCTGCAGCATTGTTATCTTCCTTTTGAAAACCAGGACAAGTGGGAAATTTGGGGGGATGGACCCCCTTCTTTAATAGGGCAAAGATGCCCTTCCTTTCCCGATACAAGACAGTGGGTCAGATTTATCAATGTTCTAAAAATTTGACATGTAAACTTGACTAGTCAGTTTAAAATTTGCCACATTTAAACATACTGTTGTTTAAAACTCCGCATGTTTAGTCTGTCTGTCTAAATTTACACCTCCTATTAGTTGCTCTTAGTGGCACTTTTTGCCCCTAATTGCACCAAAAAATTTTGCCCCATATTTTGGGGAAACCCCCCCACAAAACCGCCCTTTTTTTGAGGCAGTTTTTTCTGGAAAACGTGAGAAATGTCTAAAAACTGTCTAAAACCAAATTTGGGTAAAAAATGAAACCAGTCTTTGGCCCTAATTCTGGTTGATAGCCATAAAATATGTGCCCCCGTATACTTTTACTTTTACTGCAGCAGAAAGTTGTTTTAAATTTAATTTGCAATCAATCTAACACCCAAAACCCAAACCCCTAAATAAAGTGGTTTTCCCAAAACTATTAGAAAGTTCCCCCCCAATCCCCAAAGTGCTAAAATGGAAAATTAAACCCACCTTTACCTCCCCTCAACACCGTTCCGCAGCCTGCCGAAGCTCCATGTTTTTCCCTCAAGTCTCATGATGAGTCACTTCATAGATCAATGAAGCTGCGGGGCCAAACTCTAGGCTTTAAAGGTCACATACTGATTAATCATGTGACTACAGAGGGCGTGATTGCTGCAGCTGTAAACCCTGAACTGGACATCATCAATGAGGGCTGGTGGGGGAGGGGGAAACTTGGAGCTTGGCAGGCTGAAACAGTGGGGATGGGGAGGACTAGGGTTAATTTTTTTTTT